>JAOUZG010017399.1:5547286-5573437 GCA_026289955.1 Argiope argentata
CTGAAAGTATGAGGGCATTAGCGCTTAAGAGTATTTATCATTAGTGTCTAAAGTTCGACAACAAGAAACCAGGTGGGCCCTTTTTTTTCTAATGTTCACCTGTTAAAAACGTAATCAATTCATGTTACATCATAGTTCCCTCAGCATCATTCAGAAAATCTACTTCCTCCCATAAAATGTGCAATGGATTTGAATTTAGGACGACGCATTTAATTCAACATTTATTATACTTGGTTATATAAGATTAAATTTCGAATCTTCTAAGCTCTGAATTTTCGTTTTCATTGGGTCGTTACTAGCATACGATTTGTTTGCTGTTGTGAAAGCAAGTTAAAACCCTTGTTACATTCAATTAATGTCATGGGAAACCCGTCGTCCTGGTACAGGAGTAGCGCGTCTTCCCCGATAGTTGGATGTCTCTAGTTCGAGTCTCGGTTGTGGCATAGTTGTTCTTCTGCTTTCTATCTGTAAGGTGTATGCATGCAGATCCCGACTTACCCTGGTTGGGCCCCCCTCTGCTTCACTACTTTAGTAATGAAGAACATTCATTAAAAAAGGAAACATAAAATAAAATTTCTATTCGATTTTGGGGCCCTTAGTTATGTGAGGGCTGGGGGCAACTGCTCCATATGCCCCTGTCTTAGTAAGGCCCTGTATGCATGTCCACCCCCCTGTAAAAAGGTGATATGTGCAAACGACTGTGATGGGGGAATATCTAAGTCATACTCTGGGTATGACGCTCCTTTTGGCTTAAAATTCGCTGATGCCTCGGAGAATCTTGCGCATGGCAAGTGCCACTATTAACAACAATATATCATGGGAATCGTCTTTCATTGAAAATTTTCATGTTCCCGATGTTTAGAATATTTATAAGACAATTAAAATAACACATTTTTAATGTTTGACAGAATCGTGGGTTTGAAACTATATCTGCATGATTTAAATAAATTTAAATTTATCTAACACACCTATGACGTCAGCTGGCGATTTGTTTAAAATACCCGAAACATAGCTACGATCTTGAATTTATCATTGTTCATTTCTATTGATTTACCAGCAACGCTCATATAAAAGGTTAATGGAAAGAAAGGAGATGAATTGCATAATCGTAACTTTAAGACAATGTCGAAAGCGAAAGTCAGGAGACCTTGGAGATCTAATAGATGATTTGACATTCTGTTATAAAATAGATGAGGTCTGCCCATTGAAGGTTAGTGAAGAAAGGGTATTGTTACTTTATTAAAGAGGTATTGTCTTAATCTGGCCTTTAATTCTCGCCTTTGAGTTTTACTTGCAGTAGCATTAGTTATACCATAGCAGATAGAATTACTTAATTCCAGCAAAGACTACTTCATTTTGTTTGAATTAATTATATAATATAAACGATTATTTATATAATATAATCGTTTCTAAAGTAAATAAAGACTATAATATTCAAAAATTAAAACTTTTCATGTGTCTGACTTAATTTGTGATTAATGATCGATAGAATCGTGTATAATTATATAGAAAAATTAAAAATCAAGCATCTAAATTTACATTATCTAAAATAATGTATATTGAAGTTAGAATGCTCGTAAGCAATTAATGCCTGAAATATTTCTGAAAACGATCATATGTGAAAACGATCATATCATGACGATAAATGATCTTTATGTGAAAACGACCATGCTATGAATGATATTAGTTCAAAAATTATTGATAAAAATTCTAAGCTCTCTTTTATTGATATTGTCATTCTGTGAATATAGTTAGTGCGTGTTTGTGTATTAATAAAATGGAATTTGCAAAAGAAAACGTGATTTTATGAATGTCTCGAATTTAAATGGAGTTTTGCTTCTTTTGGGTGACGTCTTAGATACAGAGAGGAAAAACTTCCGACGTTAGTTCTTGTTTCTCGCACTGTAGATTCGAGTTACTACTACTTCTACGACGGTACATACCTCCCGATGAGAGCGCTCGCACTGTTGCCAGTGAAGGCGATTTGAACTAAGTTTTAGTTCTCACCTCCATGCTTTTGCGACAAACGGTCGTTCAGAATTTTTTGGCAACGGTGCCCGGACAGGGTGAAGGGATTCAAAAGTGTTTATAAATAAACTTTGATAATTTGGATACATGATGTAGACAAGTGATATCCATATGAAAATTTAAAACGGTATTCAGAAATGGACTGGAAGTCATTAAAGCATGTATAAATGCCTGGGAAGTAATTTATACTATGTTTCTTTTTTTGTGTGTTCGCTTTCAGTTTCAAGTTCTAGATAACGTTCTAAATGGTATTGTTCACCTTATCCAATATCAATGCAAAAGAGAGATGAAATTCTTCCAAATAAATAAAATAAGTCTCCATTCTTAAAGAAGAAAAAAATCCCGCCGAAATTATCATCTGAAGAAAAGATTGAAATAGAAAGGAAAGCTCTTTTTATCTTTATGCAAATGCCGAAAAGAAGAATTGTTTGATAAATAATCTGAAGAAGTGAAAGTCGGAGAAAAGATAATGGAAACATCTACGGCGCGTGTCATCAACCACGGCTCTGATCTGATTTCCATTCATTGTTTGTGGAAATGAGCTAAATAAAGAAAAAGATCAGCTTTTTTTTAGAGTGTGAATTTCTTTTCCTTCTTTCTTCTTCTTCGATTGGGAAAATTTGGCCATTCTACCATAAATCAAAAGATTGCAAACTGTCATTAATTCTAAGGAAAACTTTATTTCAGTTAGAGGAAAAATGTTTCGTTATTTTTTTATAGACTATTTCTTGCCAAATAAAGACTTTTCCAATTAGCGCGCTCAAAGAAAAGTATCTTATACATGGAACTGTAATTGGAGTCAAGGTTTTTTCAACCCACAACGTCAGTGGCGTAGCAAAGGTAAATATCAGCTGAGGCCACTTAATTTCTTTCTCCCTAAATAGGCAGAGCACGACTAAATGACACCCAAGAATAATATTATTTTCCGCCTTTCGTTTTGTATTTGACTGTGGTGGCCTTTTGATAAGGTCTCGGCTTAGGAGCCTGAAGGCTAAACGTCCTCCTATTGGTGTGGTGTGGAAGTTTGGAGAGGAGAATGCCAGATCAGGTGTCATCCTCACCCTATGACTGTGGTTCATAATTATGAGGTCCGTTTCGACTTTCTAAGGAATGGACCTCCTAGTGTTACTTTAAAACGGAACATTAATATAACAGAATTTCACATTATAATTACGTTTAAAAAGAGACAAATGCATTACTTTGCCACTACGATTCACTGTGATAATTTTTTGCATAAGCGCTAGAAGTTCTTGCGCTTCGAGATTCTTCTATGGAAGGGGTAAAAATGTTTTCTACATACATAAGCAAAGCTAAACCAATAATGAATTCATAATACTATGTACGGGATGATGTCTAAACAATTTTTTTATGATCTCATATTGTAAAATTTGTATTGATAACATGACCTTCAAGACTAGCCACTAACTCTCTCGGCTAACCTACGTTGTTATTTCCTGTAAATAGAATAAAAAAAAATTGTAATGGAACAAAAATAAATTCATTATTTTTTTCGCTTCTTTTAGTTTCTGAATTTCTTGCATGAGAGTCATTTTATTTTCGTAAACGGGAAATTATCAAACAAGTTTTTTTTTGAAGTGGAAAATAACAATAATGAAAAATCAATAGAAATTTTGCAGATTATTGACGGACTCTATCCTTGAAACAGATTAAAAAAAGATTTAAAAAGTTCTCAAGGGCTCAGTAAATTTGTTCACTAACTTCTTACATTGCTACTGAGGAAATCGATTTTTGGCACGATGTCAACATTTTAATCCGAATTGATAATTTTAAGAAAAGGCACGATTAATTTTATTTGCTTATATAAATATTCCAGTAATCTTATTGATTGATTTGTTGATAAAAAATTTCCAAAAAATTAGATTGATTGATTTATTGATAAACAAATTTCTAAAAATTTAATTAATTGATTTGTTGATAAAAAAAATCCAGAAATTTGATTGATTGATTTGTTAATAAAAAGTTTCCAGAAATTTCGTTGATTGAAAAGCTGAAAAAAAAACTTTTCAGAAATATGATTAATTTAATTTAGAGGACTTATTAGATTGCCTTTGTAAATCCTAATTTACCAAAAATGTAAAAATTCTACTTGGATTCTAAATGAATATTCCAGTAATCTTATTGATTGTTTTGTTGATAAAAAATTTCCAAAAAGATTAGATTGATTGATTAATAGATAAACAAATTTCTAAAAATTTCATTGATTGATTTGCCGATTAAAAAAATCCAGACATTTGATTGATTGATTTGTTGATAAAAAGTTTCCCGAAATTTCATTGATTGATTTGTAAAAAAAAACTTTTCAGAAATCTGATTGATTTGATTTAGCGGACTTATTAGATTGCGTTTGTAAATCCTAATTTACCAAAAATGTAAAAATTTTACTTGGATTCTCAGTGAAACTTTGAGAATTAGGGAATATCGGGAATCTGTCTCTATAGAAGGAAACCTTACTTTTAATCAAAATTTTCTTAGGGATTCTGTATTTCTACAGCCATGCTTCCTTTGACGATAAAAATTATTTAAATGCAAGGCAAGCAAGAAACGCAAAATCATATATCTCTGAAATGATGAAATCGTTTAACTAAATCGAATAACAGAAGTAATCATTCCTTTTTTTACTTGTTCGCAAAGTTCCCGGATCATTTCCGGGATGAAAAACCAAAGTAGCCTTTCTATATCTTTCCGGCCATTCTTAGTGTGCAGAACAAAGCGGGAAGGATTTAGCCTTCCTAATCGCTCGATTTGTCTCGCATTGTGTTTGGATGGCCAAACAATTAAGCGTCGCCCATTGTTTGTCCTAAACTCTGCGGGGATCCTTCTTGTAAGGACGATAATTGTTCCTTCCCTAATGGCCCCGAGTACAAGAGGGATCCATGGATAAGCTCCAAGAGATTTGGTGTTCCTCCAAGGCTACGCGGGGTGGCCACGGACCACCTGATCTGCTGCCTGATTAATAATAAAAACAGAGACAATGGTTTAGCAAATGCGCCCCCAAGTGCAAGAAACAATGTGTAATTGAATGAGACTGCAGCTCTGATTATAAATACAAAAGGGAACAGCTGTCGTGAGATTAATTTGTGTTATCTTTTTGATTAGAATTCTTTCAATGAACAGGTGAGCACCGAGATTCCGAAAGCTCGTTAGCAGAGTTCATCATGAATAGAATGGAACACTCCCCTGTACGAAATGTGAATGGAACTTTAGAGAACTTCTGGCTGTTTCAATCGGAACATCTCTAGAATGAAAGCTTGAGCAAACAACTTTAATTATTAATGTTAACCATGGTGTATAGCGAGAATCCCTCTTTTTTTTGTGTGTGAGGAGATTATACTTTATGATTTAATAATACAGGTGGGTGAACATGTTTGTGCATGCGTAATTTACGATCAGGTTTGGTAACGGCGGAAGAATAGTTATTTCACGACGCTAACAAGAGTTCTATTGTAGAAATTCCTTTCTGAAAAGAAATGTCTACGGAACTATATAGATTATAATCATGCACCAAAATGAGCCCTGGGACTTTAACTATCAGTGGAAGAAAAGTAGCATTATTGTTTTAAGACTAACTCAGTTAGGAATGGCATTATCAAACTTTAAAAAAACTGAACTTCAATTACAAATTTGAATCCCTTAAGTTTTGGTACTCTAGATGAATTTACACGCTTTGAAAATTATCAGTTTCAGCTGATTCTTGATGAATTTATACACTCAGCACAGATATCAGTTTCAGCTGATTCTTTATGAAATTTATATACTCTGCACAAATATCAGTTTTATTTGATTCTTGATGAATTTATATACTCTGCACAAATATCAGTTTTATTTGATTCTTTATTAAATTTATATACTTTGCAAAAATATCAGTTTTTAGAAATTCTTGATGAATTTATATACACTGCACAAATATTAGTTTTAGTTGAAAAGGTAAGACTTTTGATTCACTTTTCTTGTCTAGTTTTGCTTATGACAAAAAACAACACCTTTTTTTTAAAAAAAATGTTTAAACAGAATTAATCTATTTAATGTCATGATCACATGGCAGACTTCTCACAAATCAAAGTTTAACATCTAATTTCATGTTCCATTACACTTTCCCTCCTGTAAGAAGATTGCTGAATTAAAAAAAATAATGAAATGTATTAAATGAACATAATAACCTCATATAAATCTAGAACTAATATTCTAAGGTACTAAATAATTATCAAAAACCTACTAAAAAGACAGTTTATGTAAGCACCCTAGCTCGTTAAAGTTAAGGATCTATGAAAAGGACTTCGATAAATATACATATTCCAAACTGTGAAGTTTATTATTTTTTATTGTAATAAAAATTTATTTTCAAAAGATGAAAAATTTAGCAAACGTTTTTTGATGGTATAAAAGTAAAAATTACAATCTAAAAAAAATAAAATATAAGTAATTTTCTGTTTTTGATTTTATGAAAACGATCTCATTCTGAATTTGAAAGAATCCCCTGTTATCCCCTGTTTCAAATACTTAGAACAAAATATAAATTAAACACAAGAGAGCGCGCACGCACAAAAACAAATTGAAGTTTCAGTCAGTTAACAGTTAATGAAGTCTGCTCAGTCAGTTGATTGAAGCTGCAGTGATGAGATTTAAAACATTTCCAGAAGTTCCAAACGATCTCATTTATTGAGATGCTTTAACACTCGTTTTCAATAAAATTTGCATTTTTTTACGAGATGTTTTCTGTGATTATTCAATTTCTATTTACTTTAACAAAAATTGCCGAAGGAAAACATTGAATGTGACTTTATTCTTATTTCACTTACCGCTCCAATAAAAGATTATGTCATTCCCTTTCCCTATTCAATTTTTTTTCTTTTTCTTTCTATTTTCCATCTATGCTCCCCATTCGGAGCTTGTTGAAATCTTCTGTTTTCCTTCAACTGAATCAAAATAATTGATCATAACAATAAAGTAAAGAGAGGGGGGGGGGATCAACAGAGCCCAGATTGTCGCAAGAACTAGGGGTGTTGGCGCTAATGACCACAACGTTCTTTTGTTCTTCCGTTATTGTTCGGAAGAATGCTATGTCGCGTGCATTGTTGTCAGGCGGAAGGAAAGGCTTAAGGGGAAACGTTAGGGAAAGCGTGTGCAACAAGTGGTAGAAGATTAGTCTGCTCAACCAGCAACTTTGTTCGGGATGGTATGTTAATCCCGGAGATGCATGCGGAAGACAGTTTGTAACGGAAAACTTTGGAACATCCTCTTGGCAGAGATTGTAAAACGGGAAACAAAATACGGGAAATAGATAACTATAATGTGTTTTGGAAAACTGTGCTGTTTCATTGAAACGCAGCGCGGAAGACTTCAGAGCTTTTTATTTTGGTCATTGGACATTGTATTGTATATAAGTTGATGCAAGAAAATGGAAGCAAAATTAAGATCCTTAATTCTGTTGTCAGTAATTAATAGTTAGTGTATAGTTTGTTTCTTTAGTGTTTTATTTCTTCTTCTTTTTAGATAATACTAGAGCAGCTGGTTGTAGAAGCATTTTTTCAAATTATTATTTATCAAAAAATTAAAATCTTTGAAAGAAAATGGAAGTGAAATTAAAATCTTTCATGACAACTATTTAACGGAAACTCATTTTTTTATAGTACTGGCGCATCTGGTTGTAACAACATTTTTTCCACGTTATTTTCATGTTTTTCAGTGCAAAATACTCTGGAACTAAAACATTTGAGAATTTGCAATGCTTCGTGGTAAAATAATTTCACTTAGATTGAAGTCTCTTTAGAAAAAAAAATCTATTTAAAATCTTAACTTTTTTTTTCTTCTTAAATTTTGATTTAGTTTTTATCATCTGGTTGTTGAGTTAGAAAATTTATGCTAGAAAGTTTCAGAAACTAAGGATTTGTTTCGTAGCAAGAAATGTACTTTTTAAGGCGTTCCATGAAATATTTTATAGATACCTTCTCTTTTTAAGATTTATTATTTTAATTTTAAAGTTAAGAGAAAAAAAGCTAATTTGTATTTGTTTGCTTAACATGCATAGACATCTCTGAATTCTTTAAATAAATATTTTACGATTAGTTCCATAATAATTTCATTTTTCTAAAGTATAAAAAAAAACTCATTCTAATATATTGATAAATTATAAAAGGGTAAAAAATTCCTATGGTGTAAATTTTATCTGAGAAATAATTGAAAGTAATACTTGGGATTGAGTGTTTATAACATATATAACTTTACAATACTATCAGTTAGCTATCTTTATAATTGTATAGTTTCTTTCCCTCTGGCATAGTTTGTTCTAAATGGCTTCTCTACTAGCATTCAAATCCAAACCACTATCATACAAATGATCTGAGCTTATGCTATTATTTTGTTATAAATTATTTTATTATTTCAATTCTGCAGTTTTGCTATTTATATATTTTTTATATTCTTCATTAAATTGATTTCATTATAAAAAGATCTATTTCAAATTTCATTCCAAATGTACTTTAAATAAATAATTAAATAATATTAAATTGAATATTCAATATTTCGAATGAATTTGTCTTTTGTGAAAAGATGTTTTTAAAAATAACTCTAGGTTAGATTAAAATATAATGACTTGAGAAACGATGGCAGTTTTTATTCATTTTGATGCTTTGATTCTATTCTTTTTTTTTTGCTGGGCAACAGTGTTTATTGCTTTGTAAGAGGTCTTAATCGAACTGAGCATTGAAAAATTGAAAAAATTGTAATTTGGAAAAGCATCAATATATTTTGATTTTTGGGATGGAAAGGAAATGAAATTAGAGAAATCATATTTATAATAATTAATCTATGTAATGTGATGAATCTAAATTACAGCATCTTTGGACGCGCATTCCCCAAGTTTCTGAATAATGCTGTAAAGCATGCAAATGTAGTTGTTATTAATAACGCTTACCATGGATAAGCTCACTGTCGCATCTGCGAATTTAAGCCGAATAAGCGTCTCTTGTTTAAAGTAGTGCCAACTAGGGCCAAAATTACGACTTAGCTAGACACTCAGCTCATTCGATTGCACAGTCCTTTTTTACAGGGGGGGCATTCACACACTTCACATATAGTACAAAGAAGAAGAGCCATGCCCTAACCAGGACTCGAACCCGGGAAACCCTGATCACAAGGAACACGTGCTACCCCTGTGTCAGGACGCCGGCAGCACGCATATACCGACCACATTATAATATTTATTTCTCTCGTTGTTCTTTATGTCTATAATAATTTTTTTTATATTTGTGTTGCCCTTTAATGCTGGTGATTGCACATATTCTCTATGCTTATCGCTATATACCTACTTAAGAAGCATTACAGTATGAAGAAGCAATATAGTAAGAAACTTGAAGACAATATAGACAATAGTAATAGTAGATGTTGCTGTTACGAATGGCACTTGCCTATGGACAAGCCCCCTGCTGATACAGCAGATTTAAGCCGAAAGGAGCGTTTCTTGTTTTTGAAGTAGTGCCAACTAGGGTCATGAGTACGACTTAGCTACACACTCACCATGCCCTAACCAGGACTCGAACTGGTTAGGGCATGGTGAATCGCTTGCACAGCCCCTTTTTACAGGGGGGCACAGTCACACATTTTACAGATAACACACAGAAGAACAACCCTGCCCGAACCAGGACTCGAACCCGGGACTCCCAGAACTCAAGGAAGACGCGCTATCTCTGAGCCAGAGAGCCGGCAATAGTAGATGTAGTAGTAATAATAATAGATAATATAATAGTATACATAATAAGAAGACAATTTAGACAATACTGTTGGAGACCACCTGTTGAATTATTGGATGAAAACGAAATCCTTTTTCATAAAAGGATAAAAAGAAAAATGTCACTCTATTGAAAGATTCTCCTATTTTCAAAACTTTTCAGATACGAAATTAAATGCGGACAAATTTGCTGCTTTCGAATTTTTGTATATTGTCTTTCTCAATCCTTACTGAAAAATTCTTAAGTTCTCGAGAACCATTTGCTTGGAAAAGGCAGGATGTTGTATATAAAGTGCTTTGTCAACTTCCATGAGAACTCTTGTAGGAAAAAGGTCACATTTTTATTGACAAGCAAACTTTATTTCATACATGATGATTATTTCATCATGATAAACTTATAAAGCTTGCGAAAGATTTATATAGCTCTTTACGGTTAGCTCTTACGATCCTTCAAGGTCTCATACTACACGACGATTCGTGGATCAGGACTCGGTGAACAACAAATAGCCGTAAGAAGGAAATATACATTTCCATTACGCAAAGTTAGGTTAGCAATTGATAATGAATCTTTTATAAAACCAGTGTCATTGTCGTTTGATTTTCCTGGGGGATAGATAAGCTTCCACTTACCGCTTTGTCCTGTTCGACGACCTTCTTTCGTGCTTTGTAAGCCTTCTTTTTAAGAGTCTTCACCATACGGAGAGTCTTCCGTGTGGGCTTGGTAGCATTCTCGGCACCACTGCATAACAGAACTGCAGGAGAATGTATTTTAAATGCAAAAATGTGCTCATTAATGTTTATTAGGAACATTTATTCTAAACATTTATATATGAAACAGGAAATTTTTAATTCATGATTTAAGTCCTCTATTGTATGATAGATTGAATTCTGAGTACTTACCTATTATACCGTCTTCGCCAACGGTTTAATAACTCATTGGTGACGGATTTAAATTTGGCGATAAACATCAACGGTTTGCATCATTGCCGGATTGACATAATTGGCGGTTTAGCAACTCATTGGCGACGACTTCAAATTTGGCAATAAAGTTGGACGGTATAATATGTACGTACCGAATTCTGTACAACATGAAGCTGGTTTGAAATTAATTTTCTCAAAATCAGCTGCACTCTTATTCTTTTAAATAACATATCACATGAAGACTTTTTACAGTATTTCAGAAATTATACATAAATAGGAATTAATTCCGCAGATTCAGTTTTAGACAGATAGAATTTTACAACTTTTTCAGCATGCTAAAAGAGTTAATTTAATTTTTTTAAACTTTTCATCCTGATTTTAGTTTAAAATATTTTATTTCATGTTTATGGTAGCCATTTTTTATAAAGGATTGTGGGTAAAAGGTGTTGCGTAATGGATTACAATAAGCCTCATCAAAATTTTCAATGAAGTGAAATATTTATATTTAAGAAAATAGAAATGAAAAGTAAGTTCATTTTCAAATTTTTAAAAATGATTTTGGCCTTTTAAATTTTTTTTATTGTAATGTATTAGAAATAAAAAAACTTAACAAGTCAAAATAATTCAAAAATCGGAATATTTATATCACCTAGGACTTCTATGCCTTAAACTTTGAAATAAAAATATATATTAATCGATACGTGTATAAGTTAAAAAAAAAAGAAAAATTTCATTAGTAGTGAAAATTTTGAATTGATAATACAATAAAAATTCAAATGCAGAGATAACTAATATCAATTATAGAGATTATGATGTATCTTGAAAAATATAAGGTATTGGGATTTATAGCTACAAAGGCTTTTATCCCCGGTTTCCAGAAGTTAATATTTAAAAAAAATCTTGTTAATAAACAAAAACACACACACACGCACAAAAAAAAAATTGGAGTTTCACTCAGTTAACAGTTAAAAGCAGTTCCACTATTATGATGTATATCTAATGAAATAATTCTTCTGATTAAAATAATTCTCACCTAGAGTTGCCAAGATAAGCACTAACAACAGCAAAAGCTTCATGTTTCCTATAATAAAAGAAAAAGATAAAATGAACAAAAATATATTTCATGAAAAATTAATTTGGCAACAATGAGTTTAATTAATTATAATTAAATATTTATAGAAAAAATATATTATAGAACTTCCTAATATTTTTCCTATAATTTTGACGATTTTAGAATTAAAGATGTAATGTAATAATAGAATTATTTAAATTAATTCATAAAAGGAAAAATGAACATGCCTGTTCTATCATTTAGCAGAAATAATATCTTAAATGGAATATTTAACAAAATAAACACACAAAAGCAGATTTATAAAAGCGAGCAAAAGATGCAATTTTATTTCATTTCTCTTTATAAAGCTGAAAAAGCAAACGATTTTTGATATCGATGTAAAAATTCAATCAAATTAGATATGTAGAAATGATAATAAAGAGAATAAAGAGATTCTTCTTCTAAGATTATTTTTAACAAAAGGAAAAAAGAATTTATATCGTAATTTTTAAAAAATAGATAATTGTGAGAAAAAAAAGAATTCCACCTAAATTTTGAAATAATAACGATGAATTGAAGATTCTATTTACTGTATTAATATATACTCGAAAGAAAACCTTTTTCTTTATCAGTGAAATTCGTTGAAAGGAACTGACTCAAATATTTTAAAGGAGTCTAATAAAGCAAAATAAAGAATATTTGTATAAAAATAATTAAAAAATATTATGCTAGATATCAACGGAGTTAATTTCGGCTGTGAAAAAAAACAACACAAAAGCACAATTCTTTTCAACATATCTATAGACAATGAAAATAAGCACATAATGAATCCATGTTTCGCAATAGAATAAATTATTAGAAATAAACAAATGTGAAACAGTAATTAATTTTTCTTTAGAAAAGAATTAGGTCTTTTCCTACGTGATCTATATTGATATTTCTCGTTTACTTTGTTTTAAAAAGGAATAAATAAATACGACTGTATTTCATAAAATTCTTTTGAAAGCTAGATTTAAAACACAGGGACGAGATGATGGAGAAACATTCGAAATGAAGAAAGAGGTGTTCTGAAAAGCTTTCATTGAATAGTAATAAATTGAGTGAAACCATTTCATTTCATTTCTAGCTCTGTATTTATACGTTTGTTGTCTATTGTTCAGGAAAGAAAAGAAATTGAATGATAATGGGTCCTTAAATGAATATGCTTTCTGATGGAAAAATGAAAATGGTTCTAACGTTTGCGCCTTGAATATTAAATCAAAGGAAACTTTTCAAACTTGAAACTGAACTTGAAGTAAAAAATTTATTTCTAAGAATGTAGAATCAACAGTAATTCTTATTATTTAATACACCCAATGAGCTGTCATTCTTCCGTTGTGACTACCATTCAGATCAATTGTTCTTTTTCAATCAATTTTCATTTATGATTGATGTTTTGCTTTGATAGTATTCAATTGTTTTTTGAGGGAATAATGAAAATGGTCCTAAAATTTCCGCGTTGAAGATTAAACCTACGGAAACTTTTCAAATCTGAAATTAAATCAAAAATTAGTTTCTAAGAATGTAGAGGAAACAGCAATTCCTATTTTTAAATATATCCAATAAACTATTATTCTTGAATTGCGATTACTGTTAATATTCCCCATTTCTTTTCAACCAATTTTCGTTTTTGAATAATGTTTCGTTTTGGTTGTATTCACATCAATTTTTCTAATTTGCGGGGAAATTCTCTACCATTTTGAAATGTTTTTAGATGGGAAAGACTATCATTTGAATAACACTTCAAATTTCCAAAGTCCATCAAATTCGTGTACTAAGTGCATTTTTGAAGGAATTATGCTTTGAAATGATATACTATACAATTTTGTGATGTTTTCATTTGAGAAAGACTATCATTTGAACAACACTTCAAATTTCCAAAGAATATCAGGCTCGCGTTCAAAATATAATTTTGAAGGAATTATGTTAAAAATTTTTTATAATTTGTTTTTGAATCTGAGACTAGAACAGTATGTCATTGCAGCTTTTTTTTGAAATAATATTGTAAATATATAAAAAATATCCTCACATTGATATAGTGCTCGCAAATAATTTCATATTTATAAATTATTAATAATTGTATTTCAAGTTTTTATTTATAAACGTTAATAGTTTTTGTTTTAATTATAGTTTAATATGAATCTTTGCCTGGCATAGGGGTAGCGTGTCTTCCCTTTGATCTGGGCGTCTCCATTCGAGCATGGGTGTTCCTCCGTGTTCTATCTGTAAGGTGTGTGAATGTGCTTCCTCCCCCTCCCTCCCCTGTAAAAAGGGTTGTGCAAGCAAATGTGATGAGTTAGTCGCAAAAGTCGTACTCTTGGCCCTAGTTGGCGCTACTACAAAACAAGAGACGCTGATTAGGCTTCAAGCGCTGACTACCTCAGCGAACTTGTCCCATAGCAAGTGCCACAAGAAACAACAATATATGAAGGTTAGCACATTTTTTTTTTATTAACGATTCAGCTACTGACTTTCACGATCTTTTCTCTACAAATAAAATGCATTTTTTCAGGGCTACATGATTGTTTAATTTACATTTGCTATAAAATTTATTGGTTTACGTTTGTTTTAATTGAACTCCTTAATGAATTTAGTTGTATTACATAAATATTAAAATGATTAGAAAATTAATGATTAAGGTGCAAGTACACTAAACATGCATGCATTAAAAGAAGATAGGTGAAAAAAAGATGCAAACACGTGCTACATCGTTCGATTTTTAGGATCGTCTATCAACTCTTAAAAGCAAGGCTTAGTTCCTGATTATTATTATTAAAGTGAAACTGATTAGAAAGAATGTATGTAACAAATTTCAGACATAAGCCAATTAATATTATTAGAAGACTTTATCATGCACATAAAAAGCCAAATATCTTCAGTTATAAATAATCTAATATTTTTTTCAAGTTTAGCATTTCTCTTAATATTAGAAAAAATTCTGAATTATTAAAATTTTAACAAGCATTAGAAGAGAAAATATTATTTCAATATCAGTTCCAATTACTGATTTATGAACACTCATCATTCAAAATCATTGATTTTTTTCGGCAACATAAATTAGGAAAATCTAGGATCCTTTCATGCCTGTTGAAGTTTTGAAACATAGCAAAGATCACACAATACTTACCTAATAAAAAGATATCTACTTAATCATAAATATCCCTTAATGTTTGCTGGTAGTAATTCGATTTTAAATGTATAAAGATTTTTTCTAAAAAATTTAAGGAACGTTATTTTTTTGTGCACTCAAAAGCATAATCAATGAATAATGTTTGGATGGAAATTATGTAGGTTTTTCTTAGCGTGTTTCTTATAAATTTTTTAAAATGATTTAGATCTTATCATTTTTTGTAAGGAATGAAAAAGACACGGATAATTCTTTTGAAGAACGAAAGAAAAAAAATGAGATCATAACCGGCACTAAAATATCAAATAGTTTATCCAATATTACTGAAAGTCATTTAAATATCGATTTTTTTACAAAATCATTCCTTTATAAATAGGAAGTAGACTGTTAAATATTGAATTAGTTGACTTTCTTTAAAAAAAGTAGTAAAATAATATTATATAATTTGTTTTCGAATCAGATACATGCAATTTGCGAATTGATATTTATTTCTTGGAGAAAAAGTGCCAATATACCCAACTGTGCTTAGGTATCATACACCAATTTTTTATTATCTGATTGAATGCTCACATTTCAAAGCTCAATCCTTCATTTCTGCAGTAACCATTGCTCAGTTAGAATTGGACCTGAGGTTTGTGACTTAATAAAAATACGAAGACGAAAAATTGAAATTCTATTATCAGCACGAGCATCTAAAAAAATCAGCTTTTAATAACTTGATGCCATCACATTTACAAAAGCTCTGATTTTAAAAAAATAAGTTAATGACTATATCAAATAAACCCTAGAAAAAAGTAATTTAGTGCACGTGATTATATGAAATGAAATAAATAACAAATGTGATATTTTTTTAAACAATCAATGCGAGACAAGTTTTTTTTAAACAAGTTTTTTTTTGATAGTTTGCAGTTACAAAAGTTAGTAATTTAATGAAACAATTAAAATGAATACAAATATAATTTAACTTGCACGAGTACGCTGTGCTTGATCGTTCAAGAAATTATTTTCTGACATGATACATCGAAATATGCCTAGCAGATTTCATTAAATTTTTTTTCACTATGCTAATAAGGTTAGGCTTAACATTTTCTTGGCCGATTATTTGGAACTGTTCTGTTTGTTTTCTTAATGTTTGATTAATTTAAAATTAAAAATAGCTAAATAACCGATTTTTAGCATTCTTTTTGGAGCACTTTTGAATTAAAATAATACAGAATAAATAAAATTAAAAATTTCTAATCTGTATTGCATTACCCCAATTTGCGTAGAAAATTCACATATTTGTGTCAATTGGCGTTGAAAACTCAATGTTAATTGAGTGTGTTCTAAGTCTGTTCTGATTCATTTTTAACGGATACGAACTAATTTTGTTTAGACAGGTATAATTTTTTGATTAATTATTTATATTAATTGTAATTATTTGATAAAAAGTAACTAAAATAAAATGTTTCTTTGCTGTCCTAAATAGAAATTTGATGTAATTTTTCCTTTTATATTATTTGGATTTCTACTTCTGAGTCAGATCTGAACAATAATAAAAATTTTAATATGAACTTTGTTTATTAATATTACCTCATTTAGTTAAGATTAGCCTAAATTTTGTATAATTTCTTTAATCTTAACCCTCACCAAAAATTTCTCAATGATATTCCGTGCAGGTTAAACCTTGAATAGCATATTTTATCATTCGAACATTTTACCATTCGCCAAAATATGGCATTCAACACGAAAGTGCAGGTTAAATGGATCGAACTCATAAAATCCTTAAATGGCTAAAAAATTCATTCGCTCTGTCTTCACGCACGTCTGAAAACAATCTGGACTATTCGATTATGCGCTCATAAAAAGAATACAAATGTTTCGTAACAAATGCTCTTTCTCTTATTGCACAAATAAGCTTCATTATGCGAACGCACTAATTGAGAACAAGACAATGGAGAAGAATTTAAATGCGAGTTGCGACACGTGCCGGTGGGATAATTTTATGGTCATTGCTTTGAAATAATGCTCGGATTCGTTATAAAAGGCTCTATTTCATTAATGGAACAAAAAAAAATTCTAAGCAGTCCAATTGTTTGGTTATGAAAATTAGGAATATACATTAATGAAGTTTCTATTTCGTTGACACTTCCCAAAGAAAATGCACAAAACTCATTAAAATTTTAAATTTTAAAGTAAAATTATAAGAGAAATAGGTTTAATAAGATTCTATGAAAAAGAAAAAAAATTCCTATTAAAATAATTTAAAAAGTTTAGCATTCACATGAAAACTCATTTAAAAGCGATTTGAGTTATGAATAGTTAGGAATAATTTTTGATATTTAGTAATTTTTTTGATTTTTTTTTAAAAATGTGTTTATAAAAATTAATATAAACTAGTTTTGAATGAATATTTTGAAATTTACTGATTTATAAGCTTTTTGTGACTTTATATTAGAAAAAAATCAGTGATAATTAGAATAATTTTATTACAATTAAATTAAATTAATTAGTAAGGCAAACATTTTTCTAAAAGTATTTAATATAATAATTACAAACAATGTAAAGCTGAAAAACAAATGAAATACTTCCTGCTGTGAAAAGCCACTAATGTGTTTATTAGATGCTATTTTTTAATCTATAAATATTTAAATACTTTTTTGGTTTTCAAATATTGGGTGATACAAAAGGAATTTTTAAAATTTCAATCTTATTAAGGTATATCTCGTATTTAAAGAACGAAATTTGCAAAATTCTGTCAAAACTTTTGAGTTGAGCAGCAATGTGATAAATTAATATTATGAATGCTTTCAAATATTTCTGGAAATAGTTTTAAGTTTTTCATTATTAACGTTTGCCTTTTTTTTTTTCATGAAAATTTGTGCAAATTTTTCCCTTGTTCCGAAAATAAAACTTGTTTACACTAAATAAATTCTTATAATACTTTTCAATACAATATATTGCATTATATTAAGTCCTAACTTTTCTTATATTTTCAAAAAGGAAAAACTGTGAGGAACTATATTCTTTAAAAACCTTCATAATTAACAATGTATTTATGATTGAAAAGTTTTAGCATAGAAATAAAAATTAGAAGTAGAATAAACCGTGAATATCAAACTTAAAATTCTTCCTCTTAAAATAAGACTTATTTTTATTAAATGACGTTGATTAGATATCAATCTAATTTTCTATACGAACGTCGCTCTAAAGAAGATAAAAACATTATTATTTAATTATATCTCAATTTTGTTCATAAGGAATAAAATTTCAAGGAATATTTCCACGATGTTTTTTTCAATCAGATTTACTGCAATTACAATATTTTTAGAGCGAATTCCTTTCATACCCTCATGATATTTCCTAAGAAGTACATTTTGCATTTTTTAACATTTTAATTAATTATAAATTATTTAATATAGGGGATTATTTTTAAAACTGAATAAATACTCTTGCTTGGAATAACATTTAATAAATAAATAAATTATGTAAAAATATGTAGACTGTTTAAAAATTATTCTGATTTTCATTCCAGTTTAAAGAAAAAGTAAAAAAGTAATGCCAAATGGCAAAATTAAATAATATGTAATTTTTTTAGCGGAGTAAAATAATTACAATACTTTTTCCAGATATATCGTCGCTCAACTTATAATGTAATTACAGAGAATAAATTTCAAATTTTGAATAAGGGTTATTTGAAAATTGTTTTGTATAAATAAAATAATGAAACTAATTTTGATGTGAATGGAGAATTTGAAATTATTTTATTTTAAACGCTATAAATATGAAAATTGTTTTCGAATTGAAGTATAGAATTTTTTTTCTGAGATGAAAATTTTGCTTTAATTAAATTTATGATGATATCACTTATTCGAGTAAATAAATGAAAAAAAGAAATCGTTTGCAAATAGCGATTTTTCTTTCAATTTGAGTTTATTTTTTATGTTGGATAAATACAAATGATATTAATTAAATATATATTCTTTATCAATTATTTGGAGTTTCATAAAAACATTTCTCAAATTTTTAACACTTTATCACTAAATATTGCAACCCGTTAATGTTATAACTTAAAAAAGAGCAAATTTGCCAATTTGCGATGTAAATTTTGATATATGATATACAAAATTAAGAATGATATTCCAGTTCTTTGGCACCAAATTTTACTAATGATACACAATAAAACCATGAATTATTATTACTTATCATTAGTGTACATTTCGAGCGACGAAAAGCTTCAATTCTCGACAATATATATTTTAGTTAGGGAAAACAATAGGTGTATAACCTTAGTCATCTATTGTTTTATGATAATTCTTTCGGAGTCGTGATATACCACTTCTGAATCACTTTCGATTACGATTTGTAATGTTGTAAGATACAATAAATATAATTGTATTTTAAAACATTAGGAAAATAATGGGGATATTAAGTTTAGAAAACAGAAGATGGGAGAAGATAGACTAGTAACCAGTGACAAGTATAATTCAGTTGTAGTGGCCTAATAATTTAAACATTGTAGTAATTCATTTGAATGATGAAGTGCCCGGCTACAAAATAACTACAAATAAAATATATCTAATAACAATGATCATAAACACTCGAATTTCAATTAATTAACGATTATTAGGTACAGAGTTTTCTAAGCTTTTTAAGAACGTGTTTATTTTTACGACATATTTCCTTTATTTAAATTTTCTTATATTCTTTTTTTTACTGATTCATAATTTTCTTCGTGTTTCTAAGCGCAAATTACTGATAATAACTTTTCTCTTATCTGGTTTGGAATACTTTAATTCTAATCAAATGACTTAATTTTTTCCAATTAGAAACTGATGAGAAGAACCTCGAATTTTGGCATTTAAAATTGTTTTATGATTGGTTAATTTCATATGTTTGACTTTGCAATGGAAAACAGAATCATAGATAAATTTTCATAAAATCTCTCATAGAATGTTAAGTTCTCAATTCATAAATTTATCTTTTTCCAATCCCCCCCCAGATCAAAACGTTACAATTTGCGATATTATATTGACAAACAAAATTATAATAATTTCTAATATTTTAAAGAAATTTAGAATAATTTTTGAACGACAGTTAATTTATGAATAGATGGAATGATTGTAAATTCACAGCAGAATAAAAGAGTTTTAATAAAATATTGAAAGCCTTGATAAAGAAGAGACAGAGAAAGAGAGAATTCACCATATTCAAACTCTCGACATTCTTGAATGAAATTTAAGATTTGTAATTTAAAATGAAATATTTTGTGATTTTCAAAATATTGTTTAATTATCTCTTATATGTTACGTAAGACAATAAATTAATCACAATAACCTTATTTTTATTAAAACTGGAAAAAATTACATAACAAATGAGCAGAATTTTAGAAAAATGAATATACAAATATTAAAATGACAATCTTTTGTTTTATATAAAATATGAAATTTCCATAATTTATCAATAAATTTATATTTTGAAGAGGAACAAGAAAAAAATGTTATGAATTAACGATGAAATTATATTTTTGATAGTTAATATGCTTTTAATGTTATAATCAAAGCAGAAATTTTAAATGCAGAATTATATAGAATACGCTGCATCTAATGAAAAAAGAAAGAAAGAATAAAATCTCTGAAGAAAAAATACAGTTTTTTAAACTACATTTTCCAAAGCTCGCTTGTTAGAATTACACAAAATTACTTTTTAGCTTTTAAATTTCGCATTTTTTAAAACTACTGAATTGTAATGCCGAAAAGCAGATTTTAATAAAGTTAATTTCCTTTTTTCTCTTACTGAAAAAAGACGTATATTTTCTGTTTTTTATTATAATGTTTAAAAATATATTTATGGTATTTTAGATTTTTTACGGTCATTTTCCTTAATTTTTTTTAAAATTTATAAAAATTTAAAACTTTTAAGTGATAAATCAAATCTTGTTACAAAAAGATCACTACACTGTTTTTTACTTATTTTTTAAAGAAAGAGGGGGAAAGATTACACTTGATCATAACAATACAATATCATAAATATTAAATTAAATTTATATTTATACCAGAGAAAATTTTCATAGTTAAGAATGTAAAATATATTTAATATTCCACCATTTATGGTTTGCTTTATACCGAATGCTAATTCTTCAAATTCCAATTTCAATTTCTATACTGGCAAAATTTTCTGATCAGGTGAAGAAAAGTTTAATTTTCAATATCATTACAGCCCGTTTCATTCGAACTATAAATTTGATAAAATAAAAAACTGGGATTAAAATTTTTCAAATTTACTTTAATTGACTCTTATAAAATTAACTTTTTCAGATAAATATTCTATATCGAAAAGTGATAATACCGTGATTATGCAGTATCTACACACTTAAAGTTATTCAAAACGAAAAGAAGAGCAGTTAATCCTTCACTCAAAGTAACTAATACAAAAATCACAGTTACCTGTTCAATAAATAGTCACCTGTGGTATCCCAAGGGAGTATAATAATCCAAGAGAGAGCCCGTGTCCAGCAGGTGCGCTTCCGTGGGTGAAAGTGTCTACCATGTTGAGCGTGGACCCACTTTTAAAAAAACGGCCACTCGGGGTGGAGCGGTGTTTCCTCGTCTGCTATTGGGTGAAAGTGGGTTGAGGTGATCCCTGTGATGGCTATCTCCTGATCACGTCCGTCCGAGGAGGAACAACGGATGCCCGGGATTCATTGGGACCTTTTAGAACGGATCGACAGATAACGATCGCATTCCCGTTTCAGATGGATTCGGAATTAGTTTCTGTTGTTAACAGGAGAAGAAAAAGGGAGCAAACGATAATTCAGAAATGATTTGAGTTAGAAAACGTTTACAGAATTTAATCTTTGAGAAATAATCTTTATGTCTAATACAATAATTATTCCTTTATTAAACACAAGCAAACGATAAAAAAAAACAAGCAAACGATAATTCGATGACATCGAATCTGGAAACATTTCGAATACGAAAAAAATATATTTAAGGAATACAATCTAATTCTAATTATATTCAGCTGCAGTTTCAATAGTTAAATTTGAGGATGAGAATAACTGGTGTTTGGGGGAATAAAAGATTTCTTTTGGATTGAAAGATAGTGTATCTCATGGATTCTTTGTACTTAATTTTTTAAATTGTATTTATTTGAGAAATGATCTTTATGTCTAATACAACAATAATTAAATGAGGATAAAAAAAAAGCAAACGATATTTCGATGACATCGAATCTGGAAGCATTTCGAATATGAAAAAAATATATTTAATGAATACAATATAATTCTAATTATCTTCAGCTGCAGTTTCAATAGTTAAATTTTGAGGATGAGAATAACTGGTGTTTGGGGGAATAAGAGATTTCTTTTGGATTTAAAGATGGTGTATCTCATGGATTCTTTGTACTTAATTTTTTAAATTGTATTTTAAATTAATGAAATTCTTACCATTAATTGATTATTAAATTTTCTTTTGTGATTCCGAGTGCAAGACTTCTAAGATTCTCTACGCGAAAAAATATCTAATCTGGGATAAGAACAAGTCAAATTGTTTCTTTAAGTTCGGAAATTCTAGATTATTCTGTTTATCTGCTTTTCAAATTTGCTTTTAAGATTTCATTTCTCTTTTATAGATATAAGTTTTAATAATGAATTGGCTTGGATAAAAATTTAAAAAGAAGATTCAAATTCCTAGTCTTAAACTTTATAGAGCCAAAATGTTTTAATATTGGTCATCATATGTTAAATTTTTTTTAAAAAATGGCAAAACCTAAGACCCTTTTTTTTTCATGCTCTAACCTCTGGTCTGAATAAACCAATTTTTACTTTATATGAAAGCTCATGTCCCCCTACATTTATATAAATATTTCACTATATTTATATAAAAAGTCGCGTTAAATAACATTTGTATATAAATCACAAATTGCTTTTTTTTGTAAAAAATATTTTATTTCATTCGCCAATCTTACAGCGATGAAGACATTTGAACACGTTTGGAGCTATTGTTTAGAAAAACATGGTTTTGACATATTTTAACCATCTTTCTGGGTTTAGGACTATTTTAAATTAGTAATACAAAGTCAATATTTGAAATTAAGATTAAAACTGCTTGAAAAGTGATATTTAATAGCGTAAATTTAAGCAAATTCTCTAAAAACTTCAAATTTGCTGCACCAAACACTATTACTTTCATCCGAACAAAACTTGGTACTTACGTATTAAACCGTCTTCGCCCACAGTCGCCAATGGTTTAGTAACTCATTGGCGACGGATTTGAATTTGGCGATAAAGATCAACGGATTACACCTTTGCCGGATTGCCATAATTGACGGTTTAGCAATTCATTGACGATGACTTCAAATTTGGCGATAAATTTGGACGATATAATACGTAAGTGCATAAAACTTTTACCAAAATAAACTAAATACTTTTCTCTAGGAAATGAACTACAATCGTAGGGTTATAACAATAAATAAAAATTTTAGAACTAACCAAAGATTTATCATGAAATTTTTAATAAATTTGTGAAGTTAATATTCGAACATTAAGCTGTAAATTTTAAAAAATATTAACGCAATCTCCAAGTTCAACAAATTTCATAGTAAAATGATAAGGATATATTTTGAGTTATTTGAAATGTGCAAAAAAAAAAGTGAAAACCAATTTTGAGAAAAATACATTTAAAGTATACAATAACATGTTTTAATAATAATTTATGTGTATACAGACTTAAAATTTCCCGTATTTATTGATTAAACCTTCTTCCTCCTCAGTTTTAATAATTTTCTTTTTTTAATCATATTTTTCTGGCAATTTTTGCATTTGGCACTGAATACCGCCTAGATTTATTTATTCTGTATTTGTCAAGTTCAGCAAATGGTCTGGCTGCATTACCACTAGGATACACTCCAATAACCTTAAGGATATTAATCAATCCTACAATATCTTCATTAAAATGTATTACAGACATAAATGATGGCGTGCTGGCATAGAGGTAGCCCATTTTCCTAGTGATCTGGGCTTCCCAGGTTTGAATTCCGGTGAGGGCATGGTTGTTATCGGTTTTCTATATGTCAAGCTTGTGAATATGCCCCCACCTGTAAAAAGGGGATGTGCAAGCGACTATGATGAATGTATAGCTAAAGTCGTACTCTTGACCCTGGTTGGCGCTACTTCAAACACGAGACACTTATTTCGGCTTAAATCAGCTGATGTATCAGCGGGCTTGTCCATGGCAAGTGCCATTAGTGACAACAACAACATACATAAATGCCCCTAATCTGTGGGTTCAGAGTTCAACAGACATCTTTAGATACAAATTTCCATTAAACACATTTGAAACTCTCAGTGGCATTTTGCAATGCGAGAAATGCTTTGTATTTAAAACTAAATTTTTTAATACAAATTTTTAGCATGTTTTTTATCCTTTAAATCGGTATTTCCAGTTACTTAAATACTCACTTCCGGTTTATTGTTCTTTACGAAAATATTAATATCTTGACTTCTAATTGACGTAGAGATAAAAAGTAAACCTATTTTAGATAGCTTAAAAACTGGTCTATACAATAAATTTTAAAAAAAGTAATTTTTTTGGTGAAAATTGACGTTTTTAACGTGTCAAATAATTTAAAAACATCAAGCAAAAGTAAGATGCTTAATTCCCACCACCGAAATCAGAAGGTTAATAAAGAAAGCGATGAAAATTCGCATTAGGCTTAATACTCTGACTTTTTTTTTCATTATACTATCTTCCCCCCCCCCATAGCCTTAAAAAAATTGAAAATTAAATTCTTTATTCAATTTTTTTTCATTTCATAAAATAAAAAAAAAAGACTAGCAAAATAAATCTTTCATGTTTAATTAAGTTGAAAACACGCGCTATATGTATTGTTATATGAAAGCTGAATCTTGGAGGACAACGACAGCAAGGTCGAATGTGTGTTTTGTGGCAGAATTTGGAATGTGTAAATCTCCCCAACTGTTATCACGCAATGAAATTTTTTTCCTTTCTCGATAAAAAACAACAACTCCGACACTATGCTTTTGAGCTTCATGATATTTTTTGATAACATTCGATGACATTTTTCTTCACATTGCTAGAAAATGTCATGCTTAGATTTCTTTGATGTATATGATCCAGATATTCTCTAAAGTATTTTTATTTTCATTAAAGGGTATTATTCCTTTGGTAAATGTAACCAATAAGCCCTTGCGAAATTTTCTCACACTCAGCTTCTTCCTTCTCCCTCCAATTTTAAACATTTAAACTCTTTTTGAGATGACGAAATTAGTTCTTCGTCATATCTTTATTCATTGCATTAGTGTTAAATTTTTACTCTTTTTTTAAAAATATTTTTATAAAGTAATCTCCTTTAATGATCAATTTTTCCATAAGAAGTTTTGTTTTCCTGTCTCTTAAATTATTTATCTGGAATGCCTTTATATAAAATTTCGCTTTATTATTTGATAAGACCGAAAAATACGAATTTCATGGAATTAAAATATTATAAATTACTAAGTAAAGCATAAAAAAGCATATTAACAGCTATGAAATAAAAGGAGCGAAAATACTGCTTCCGAATTAATGCCCCCCCCCCAAAAAAAAGAACAATCCGCCCCAATCTTAATTTTAACAATGGCCAGAAAAAGCCATTGAATAATTGATGAAAAAATGAAATTAGCTTGAATTTTATCGTAACAATAAAAACAATGTTACATGTTGTGCATTAAATTTAAGAAATTTACTAAAACTTTGCGATAATAAAATTTCTACCGTTATAAAGAAACGTTTTGAGAATTTTTGGACGGATAAATTTTTTTTTGTGTGTGATAATATATTAGGAAGATATAACTAGAAACACCCTAAAATTTACTTAATTTTTAATTAATTAATGTTTTATTTAACTTTTGGAATTAAAAAAGTTGATAATCACTTTCTATTTTGAAAAGCACTTGCTACCGAATTCAGTACTGAACAGGAGTTATAGATTTGAATAAACGACATGAAAACAAATACTAATCTTTATAGAGAGCTCATATTGGCTTACCGTATTCTTTTTTTTTTCTTCTTTTTTTTGTGGTATGATCTTAAAAATATTTACTTATTTATCTTTTTTCCTACCTGAATATTTTTGATTATCATTTATTTAGCACTAGAAGTACTTGCAAGGCATTGCCCGAAGCATAGCATCAAAGAAGAAAAATTAGCTTAAAACTTAAGTCTAGTCTGCGCCCGATATGACATGGGCATCCACCCGATATCC
>JAOUZG010017399.1:5582846-5614680 GCA_026289955.1 Argiope argentata
TGTTAGTCGGGATTGCCTGGTTGGTAGGGCTTTGGATTCGCGTCCCTTGTGCTGCGAGTTCGAACCTGGTCACGAAGTTCTCCAAGGCAAGACATATACCATTGGAGTACGGAGTTTAAGGTAATCTTTATACGGGTGCTTAGGGGACCATGCTTTCAAAATCTACTGTATCCCTCCTTGCATTGTAAAGTGAACATGAGAACTACAACAAATGGAATTATTTAATAAAAAATAACTGAAATAAAAATTTTCCTAATATCCAAAGTAGGAATTGATTTTAAAAAAATTGTTTTATATATTACTTGTTTTACAATTGCAAGAAACTTATTTGAAGCATGTTTACGAAATTGTTAAGATCTTTTTTTAAGGTACAAAAGTTGCGCGTTTTGCATAATCAGATTAAAAAAAAATTCAAAGCTAAGAATATGATAAAAAAAATTAAACGTATGAAATTTTATAGAAAAATTAGATTATATTCAAAATGTTGGGTTGAAATTCGTGATTGCTAAAATGTTTAAAGAATATATGTTAAATTTTATCTAAGCATAACGTTGACAATAATACAAATTCATTTTCTATCTTATTCCAACTGAAGAGTCAAATTCTACTTAAAGTAACTTAATGTATTTATTATAATTTATAAAGTTTCAAATAGTGAATTGAACAGCAAATTCAACTTCTAAGATTAGTTTAGTGTTTGGGGAATAATGATCTGTTAGTTCGAAAATCAAGAAAGATTGCTTTAAAACAGATTTTTAAGACTTCGATACTATTTTCCAATTTGATGACAATTTATTATACTTGACAATATTCATTTCGATAACTGACATTTTCAGGGTATGAAAAGAATAATCGTAATATTCAACATTTTAATTTCCAATGATTTGTCAGTTTTGTCCGAATACATTTGTTACACCTCCAAGTGAAAGATTCCTTCCGTAAAGAATTATTTTATTAAAAACTAAGAAATATTATAATAATTCCTTCTTCTTTTCCTTCTGTCAAAGCATAGTGAAGTTTCCTCTTTTTAATCCAAAAATATTTAGATTCTTTCCAGTAAGTATTATAAAAAGGAATGCTATAAAATTCTTTAAGGTTTACATCGCATTTTTTAAAAGATGGCCCAAATAACACAATAATGATATGTAATAATAAAAACGTATTTCAGAATCCTACGTATTATTTTAGATTTTTTTCTTCTATACTTTAGAATTAAACCAGGTTAAAAGATACCGAGATACCATTTTTTAAAATGACCATATGTTGAAATTTATAGTTTAATGCAAAGTAAAATTAAGCAAAACTATATTATGTGAAAATCTCCCCATGACTTTCTTATATATTGCTTAGGCTTAACAGCGTAGTGATAAAAATTGAATGCTATTTTTGAACTATTTTTGAACATACGTATGAGACCGTCTTCGCCAACGGTTTAGTAACTCATTGGTGACGGATTTAAATTTGGTGATAAAAATAAACGGATTACACTATTGCCGGATTGCCATAATTGGTGGTTTAGCAACTCATTGGCGACGACTTCAAATTTGGCGATAAAGTTGGATGGTCTTATACGTAAGTACCCTTTTATCCTTTCTTTCTTTTCGGACTGAATTCAGAATTTAATCCAGATTTACAATTTTGTTGCCAAAACTACAAACGAAAAAAAAAATTTCACTCTAAAATTTGATATAAATTTATGAATCTGGTGATAAATCTATGAGCAAATTTCCCTTTATCTCTTTGAATCTTTGAGTTATTATATTTGCATGTGCAAGAACGAATATGAATCCTTTTAAAAGATTTCAAATTCTTACAGAAGCAAAATAAATAAATAAATTTATAGATGAACAAAACAGCGTTGTGGTGTCCTGTCTCCATTATAAAAACTAATTTGTACAATGGAAGAACATATCCAAAACTATTTCAATAATATGGCACCAATTTCTGACACTTTGATGGAATGATGGTCATAGAATTTTATCTAAACGACTGAACAGAAATCTGTACTACTATTATAAATGTGAAAGTTTGAATGGATGGATGATGTAAGTCATATCGCTCCAGAACGGCTGAAGGAAGTTGGAAATTTAGCACAGAGATAGATTATAGTCTACAGAAGAACATGGGCTAATTTTTATTCCGGTTAATTGAGTGGTTAATTTTTTATTAATTAAAAACTAACTTTCCCGCCCAAAAATAAAAATAAAATCTGAAAACATCTGCTTGATCTTTTTGAATCGTTTGTTTTTATTTTTCTATTTCCGGTGTTCATTTTAATATTATCTTATTATTCTAATGGAATTCTTTGTGATTTATTGTCCTGGAAGAAAGACGTTTTCACCATTGAAAAGTTCGGCTGTGTGTTTTTTTAATTCTTAAATCGATTCCTGCTTATAATAAAAACAGTTGAACCGAGTAAGCGCATTTATTCTTTCTAATTTCTTTTTAAGAAAAGCATCACTCTGTAGTAGTGAAGCAATTAAGAACAAATGTAAGAAGACATGTTCATGTTATTCTCAGAATCCTTAAATTTAATGAACTAACATTTTACATTATTATTAGACTGTTAGTTCACAAATATATACATCAAAATTTCCAAGCGTACGAAGTCGCAGGTAAGAGCTAGTTAAATATAAAAAGAAAATGAAAGGATCGATCGCAAATTTCAAGTTATCTGTGAGCACATTATTATTTTTCAAGTCAATATTTATCTTAATTAGTTTAAGACATTAACCAATTTATTAATAATAAAGGAGGACGTGGCCGGCGTCCTGGCACAGTGATAGCATGTCATTTACGTGTTAGGACAGTCCCAGGTTCGAGCCCCGGTTCGGGTATGGTTGTCCTTCTGTGTTCTATCTGTAAAGAGCGTAAATGTGCCACCCTGTAGAAAAGGGCTGCGCAAGTGAGTGTGATGAGTGAGTAGCTAACATTGCTTTCTTGGCTCTAGTTGGCGCTACTACAAAACAAGACCCACTTATTAGGCTTAAATCGCTGACTACCCCAGCGAGCTTGTCCATGGCAAGTGCTATATAAACACCAACATAAAAGTCTGTTTTTGAATAAAAATAAACGTATTAATTGTCTTTTTAGAGAGTGCTTAATTTTTTCCTTCTGAAATGTTAGCAAGCACCAATTTTGTTTGATGTAAATCTATTTTAGCGAGATAAGATCACTGTGCTGCATAATTTCAGAACAAATGTTGCGATGAAAAGACAAAGAGCGATTAATGGATAAAATGACAAAATTTCAATTAATAGAATTTCATAAGCCGAATGAGATCGAGTTTTTGCAAATTACAAACAAATGTTTATTTTAAATTTAAAGAATTTTTTTTTTAATTTCAAGTTTCAATTTTTAAATAAGTCATAGAATTTAAAAATAAATAAGTATCTCATTCTCAGCAGAAAATGTATTTTCGAAACAAGTGGTTTTATCGATTGGATCCGAATTTGCCAGACAGACTGTTAGAAAGCAAAACTTTTTCGGAATTACTCGAATTCTGTTCCTTCCCTCAATTGTGGTGCGAACCGCGCCTTTGTCTTGGAACAATAGCGAGACAGATTTTTCTGGGACTTTCTCCTTTGTCGCCAATTATTCGGGATTACTTTATTGTGTCGCTTCTGAGGAACTTCGAAGGTAACCGGAAGAGGGTTGCACGTGTTGCTGACGGACACTCCCGCTGGAATGAGACGAAAAAGTCACGAAGCATTTATGTCATCTACCTCTGTCTTTTTTTTAAAAAATTCGAATTTGAGATTTTAACGAACTCCACGTTTTAGGCCTTTTCGAGTTCAACTTTTAAAAATTTATTTCACTTATATCAACGTCCCATTTTAAAGCACACTAGGAATATTTTGGGACGAACCTCTTAATTTTAAGCAGTGTTCAGAAAACGAGGATGACATATGAGATGACACTCCTCTCTCAAAAACTTCCATCCCACACCAGTGGGAGGACGGATGGCCTTCCCAAGGATTTGAAGTACACCAGGCCTGTTTACATATAGGTTCTTCTGTGGAATCGGGTCTCGAATCTGAAAACCTCCCGGTTCCGTAGCCCTGAGTTCGAAAAGCCCGTTTTTGGAAAATATCCGTCCGTCAATTTATCTATTTGTCTGTGACAGAGATAATTTAAAGAGTCTTGGAGCTAGACGGAGGAGATTTCGTATATTGTCTTCATATCAAATTTGTAAAGGGCCCATGTTAGCCGAGTTGGGGCCCGGGTCAAAAATTTCCTTCTTCACTATTTTAATAATGAAGAACAATAATTAAAGAAAGAAACGTAAAATAAAATTACTATTCGATTTTGAGGCCCTCCACTTATGTGGGGGCATCGGAAAACTTCCCCATATGCCCCTCCCTTAGTAAGGTCTTGGATATAAATCAAATTTTGAATACGTTTAGAGGAAGTCTGTCCGCCAAGCTGATCGAATATAAGTTAATACCATGACTATAAATTAAAGAAAGCCAGATAGACCCAATTCGGTTGGCCACAAATTTAATATTTATAGAGTAGAACACCTGTAGAATTTTGAGTTACATTCAACTATGGGTAGACTGTCCGTAGGTCTGTATATTCAGAAGCATGTAAGCGTGATAATTTCAGAAGCGCAGTGAATTAAATACGTTAAATTTGGTAGAAGATTTTGTGAATAGAATTTTTTTTTCGCCTAATTTTGGTTTCAATCGGTTAGTGAAAAACGAAGTTAAACCAAAAACTGGGTTTTGAGATGATATTCACCGCGTGGCAGGGTTTGTTGCCAAATAACTTGGCAAAGTTGATATGATAGATACAATAAAAATTCTCTTTAGTGAAATAATTAATATTTCGAAACTATTGCTCTCCGTTCTCTGGTATAAGCCGGCGAGAAAGTTTCATCATATGCATTGTTTAATAGAGTGAAATAAAAGCTTTTCAAAAATACTTAAGATATTAATATTTCCTTATTTATATAAAAACTGCAACAGAAATCCAATGAAAGATATTTCGATGTATCCAGAAAATGTCAAGAATTTTCTTGTTTTCTATTTTGTATTGTTGTTGTTGGTACTTATGTCACTTGCCATGGACGTTAAAAGTATTACAAACATTCACCAATACCGATGAGTGCAAAAAAAAATTAAGACAGTTAATTAAATAATATTTTCCCTAATAAAAAACATGATATTGTTTTCACTCTGAGCAACGCTGAATATAGCAATTGATTCGCAATAAATGCAAGTATAAAAGTCACCTTCCACTATTTTCTCTTTAGCTTGTATTTTCATTAAAAGGTATTTCTTGACATTTTGGACATTAGTGGACACAGTTAATTTATATTTGATTGCCTTTGGGATTAGTGACAATATCAACAACATATATTTTGATGCCCATTTTAATAAAAGGAACAAACAGTCTTGTTATAAGTTAACTTTAAGTTACTTTTAAATTGTTATGTTGCTTAATGAATTTATCGTTAATTTAATTTAAGCTTAAATTATTTGGTTCTAGATGTCAGAAGTCATTAAAGAGGGAGAAGAGTTTTGTTGGCATTAAAAGTGTTTGTGAAAATGCGGACAGAATGATTCATTTCTTTTGAAGATTTTTACCAGGACTTTAAGGTAAGGGAAGATTAGTTCAACAATTGTAATCAGGTCCATTTTTGTATGTGCAACATAAAGCGATAAAAATTTGAAGAAAAAAATCCTGGCATAAGAACATTGTTTTAAATAACTATTATAACTCGATATCTTATGTTGCTCAGAATGAAAACCATATCATGTTTTTTATTAGGGAAAAATTTATTATTTAATTAATTGTCTTAATTTTTTTATACGTCGGTATTGGTGAGTAAAGTTTGTAGTATTTTCAACCTAATGAAGGTTAAGACTTCACGTATCAAATAAAATTTCGAATTCGCATATCTTCAAAAGTAAAAATGTGCATTTATAACTATGATATTTCTGCGCAATCTTTACAAGATGTAGTAGTTAAAAATTATTATCATGTCAGAACATGATGTTGTTTTTGGACTGAGGTTTGTGGCGTCAACAAAAATCCGTAGGAGAAAAATAAAAATTATATTATCTGCACAAGCATCTCAAAAAACAACTTAAAATAACGTGTTGCCATTGCATTTACAAAAGCTCTGATTTAAAAAAAAATAAGTTAATGACCACAGCAAATAAAACCTAGAAAAAAATGTCATTTTGAGCACGATTATATGAAATGAAATCAAAAGGAAATGTGATATTTTTTAAACAATCAATGCGATACAAAGTTTTTTTTAAATCTTTAGCAATACTAAAGTGACTCATTCGATGAAACGATTAAAATGAATAAAAATATATATTTAACTTGCACGTGCACGGGGTGCTTGGCCGTTCAAAAAATGATGCTCTGATATGATACATTGAAATACGCATAGCAGATTTCATTTTAATCTTTTATTTTCTATATTGTTTTCAAGTGCTTCGTCACTGAATCTTTCTTCCCAACGACCCCTGCTTCCCAACATATTGATTTATGCAAACTAAATGCTCCCACTGCCAGCATTGGAAATGACAGAAGCGACAAAGTAGTCGTGACACAACCCGTCTTTTGGCGATAATGCGAGCAAAGCGCGAAAAAAAAGTGACTGTTTTTATGTCTGGTCCATTGTGGCTTAAGCAGTAGGAAGATAACCCCTCGTGTCTGAACAAGAGGCGACTCGTGTCCCGCCGCTCGCAAATTAAATTCGAATTAACCCGCTCCCGATTATCGGATCGCACAATACATGTGGGACACGCCTCGTTGGGGCCATTGTGCCGCGGAAGACAATGGGAAGACTGCATGGCACTCCTCTGGTACGTAACGAGGTTTACGCGCTACCCGAATAGTTGGGAGGCTTTCTTTGTAACAATGTTTATATGCATATGCGTTTTGATGAGCTTCACTTAAAGGGCTGATGACACTGCAAGCATCTCCGACACTCAAGCAGACTTGGGATCAAATCGGATTGAGTAGTTACTGTTATATTTCATGCGAGCAGAGCTGACTTCAAACGGCTGGTAAACATTGAAAGTAGAACATGGAAATCTAATGAGCGTGTTTTCCCATCTATTATTCAGAATATTTAATATGACATATTTAGAATCTATATCTTAAAGATAATGATAAAATTTGAATATGTATTTCATACTTCTTTTCGGTTAACCGATCGCTTACTTAATTTGATGATGATGTCGTGTCCGCTTCTTACCACGGAAAAAGGAGTGCAGTAGCTTCTGCGGGATGGACCCTTGAGCACCTGAGGGCAGAAGTCTGACTTCTAGTTCGTATGAGGATGAAACACCCACCCACGCACTTTCACAACCCTTTTTACAAGGGGGCACAATCACACATCTCACAGATAGCACACAGAAGAACAACCATGCCTGAAACGGGACTCGAACCCGGGACTCACAGAAAACAAGGAAGACGCGCTACCTTTGTTCCAGAAAGCCGGTGATTACTCAATTTAACACGAATATAAAATTTTGTTATCAACATTACGCATTTATCTCTGGTTTCTTCTGTCGGTAATCATGTTGTCAGATAGGCAGAATACAAACTGTCAGTTAAAGAGTTTAATCTAAAATAAATTTTTTAAAAAAAGAGTATGAAATATACGATCGCAAATTTCAAGTTATCATTTGAGAACATTATTATTTTTAAAGTCATTATATGTCTTAATTTATTTAAGTAATTAACCAGTTTATCCTAGTTTGAAACAATCATGAGGCTTCTCTCTCTCTCTCTTTATACACCCACCCACTGAGTGGTGTCAATGATTATAAGTAAAATACAATTAGCACTAGTTATAAATGCGATGAAAAGAATATGGATTTTTGATGGGGATTGTGGAATTTGCGCTCACATTGTAGGGTTTTTTTTATCAATGTATTTTTTTTCTCATTTTGTTAAATAATGTTAAATCGTAAGAAATATAAAGATTAAATCCTCATAAAACTAAAAATTATACTTCACTTTATTAAATTAAATTTGTATTATGCACAGCAAAATTATTATTTTTCATAAATGACTTTCGGATGGGAAAATTATAAACGTACTCTTTTATAATAAATACATTTTTGGGCAAATTTCTCACACTTTATTTATTATTTTTAGCACTCGTCTGAAACGTGATAAGGATTATCAGCATTTTTTTAGGGAAGTTTCGTTTCGTTATCAGAGACAAGGAGTATAGTTCTCACTCTCTAATTGATTCCCATTTGCGTACATTGTTAAACCGCCAAATCTTACATGCAAATATACAAGCTACAATGTGGTAACATTTTTAAGGCTTGAGAGCAAAGGACACTTTTTAATGAGTTAGCGCAAATGCGACTGAGCGCAAGGGACACACAACCTTTTGATGGATGTAATTAATTTAAATGCATTTAAGAAATTTGTTTTAAATCAGAGGGAATGAAACCCCTGAAACTTTTTTGCATGTTCTTTCTCTTTTAAACATATCACTCCTTATGATGCCTTACATGGTATTGGCACGCAATAGTTACAAAACATTAACTTTCGATGTAAAATTAATATTTTTTCTGAATCTTCCGTGTCTTCCTTGGCGAGTTATTTGGAGATCAATCGTTGACATTAGTTAATAGTATCCAAGAATCAATTTTGTGTTTTAGGAACCTTCTTCTCAACTGATTGAAACACAGTATTGTCAAAAAAACTGCACTTGTAGTCACAAAATCTCGTACTAAATTTTATATTTTTAAGTCATCGCGTTTTTGAATTATTGCGTTTACATGTCTCTGAAAGTACAGACCGATAGACAGTCAATTCTTTACGGGATTTGGCTCAAAATGCAACATGTGTCTGCAGTGTAGATGTTAAATCTGTGAATCGAATTCTGTTTATCTATTCTCTTTATTTATCTTTATTCTATTTATTTTCATCTTATATCTTGTATCATCTTATACCAAGATATAAGATGAAAATAAATAGCCAGACAGAAGGACTTCCTCTGAATAGATTTCACACAAAACCTGACTGAAATCAATACATTTAGGCTAAAAACCGTACACCAAATTTCAGCCACTAACTACCAGCTCAAAGCTTTTATGAGTTATCTTTGTAACAGACCGAAAGATAGGTCAAAATCTGGGGTTCTAAATTTTTAATGATTAGTATATTTTCTCTACACTACAATAAAATGGGGAAAAAAACCCCTCGACATAAGTAAAACTTGTCCAATCTGATGATTTCATAACAAAGTAAATCGTATGTCATCGGTGAGAAACTTCAATGATCACTCCAAGATTATACAGCTGCTACTTTATTCATTTTGCTACAGCAGCACGACACATTAAACATAAATTAATAAAACAAAATAAAAACTATATACAGTCACAACTTTCCAATATTGCATTGAACATCCCCATCCACTATTCTACCCAAGAAATCTTTTCCGTCCTAAAAACAACATGTCCGCCTTCTCTCCTCGTTTTTCTTTTTTCCTTCTCGAGCTGAGTTGCCCCAGCTGCTTCTCGTTATCCTTTTAAATCCTACTGTTGCCACACACGAAAAACAATATGAATTGGGAACATTACTACATAATTTTTTTAGATGAAACATGGCGCCAAGAAATCAGGCCCTACTTCAACAAAATCGATATTTTTGCCTATCTATAGCAGGGATGCACAACCTTTTCAGGATGAGGGGCCAAAATATGAAAAAGGATCATGCCGAGGGCCAAAGCAGCACGTGAATGTTAAAACATGTTATAAACGTGAAAACACGATTTTTTAGAAATATTCATGAATTACAGATATTACTTTACTTATTTTACTCATGCACACATTATGCAATAAATAAGTGAATGAATGAAACACAAACATTATAGATAAAATTAAAATACTTAACCTCCAAAAAAAGAGATTCCAGCTAAAAAGAGGGTCAACTTGAAATAGAATAACAGAAGGAAACTTTTTGATAATTATACAGAGAACACAATTTAAATTTTAAGAAAAAAAATTAATAATCAAAATTAGCAAAAATGAATAAGATGGCTGAGACTGAATATTTGAAGTTATTGATTTTATATTGGGCTTAGGATTGGTTGTGTCGATATGCAGAACAAAATAAGAAATTGAATAGCAGAAGGGTTCTCTCATCTACTATTCTATTTCTTACTTTTGATTTGTTTTAATTCATTTATTAGAAAGTTTGCTCACAAATGTTAGTACTGCCAAAGAAAGTTGCACATGCTGCTGCATTTCGCTTTAAGCACGAAAATTCCTCTGGTAGTCTTTTATAAAATTCTAATATCGGTTTTTCTTCAAATTGATTTTTTTAAAAACCAAAATTCTGTAAATCAATTAAGGCTAACTGCATTCTCTCATCCACTAGATTTATATCAACAAAAAATGGAGAAAAAAAATTAACCAATTTTTGCTAGGCACTTTTCAAAATCTGAAAACTAATCATCAAATGCATTGCATAAGTTTTGAATTTGATCTTCACACTGCATTTTCATGTGTGAAAATTTTTCACGTTCGCGAACTTCTCCTATATGAAAACTCGTACTCGCAGGTAGCCATGAAGGGAACAAACTCAAAAGCCGCATAATAAAACATAAATAAGCCTAATGAACAACTGTAAATTATTTATTCTGGTGCAGAACCGTTTTCGAATCCGACTTTTCCCCTCTTTGTTTGAAAAAGTCTCATTTCATTTTAAATTAATCTTATTTTATTAACAACTTTGCCGGGGCAACTTCAAAGGCTACGCAGGCCAATTTTGACCAGCGGGCCATGTGTTGTACATCTCTGACCTATAGAAAGACGAAAGAGAAAGTTGTTCCAGAATGAATCTTCATAGAACCTTTCCTAGGAAATGTAGATTACACCTTCATTGTTTCACTTTCCAATTAATTTTTCATTTATAGAATGGATGGTGACAGGCATCCACCTACGCTACGGATTTGCAAATCCTTGGGTTATCTGGACAAGAAAAAAAAATGCCACACGTCCATAACAAAGGAGGTGACATTAAATCAGGATTTCCGCTTACCTTCTGCACCAAAATAGAAACTACATCTGATAAAGAAGGAATGTGCCGAGATTTTATTGAATAAATAAAACGGAGGGATAAACATCTTCGCCTGCTGGCAAGTCGTTAGAGTAATTTCCTTTTAAATACCTCGTGTGTATTGTCAATGAAAACAATATAATCAAGAATACGAGGAATGACTCAAAATAATCTGAAAATGTACAGCATAATGAATGAGCAAGCAGGGACTTTTCTTCAGCTTAAAAGAAAGAAAAATTATAATATTTTTAAATATAACAATATAATTTAGAATGACATATTTTATTAAAAATTCGGAGAGGCTAATTTTTATTGGAAATAATATAAAACCATATGTTTTTATAAAAAAGTGAGATATCTATACCTCTGCAAATCCTTCAAATAATTCTATTGGAAATTTTTAAAGTAAACTTTCATATAACCAGATCATGCTCACTTAAAACATTTAAATATGAGAATCCAATTGGATTCTCAATTTACAGGAAGATAAAATGGTATACTGTCTTAACACAGCATTCCATACACAGTTTTTGTATCAGATAAAGCATTCAGTTGTGTTTGTCATGTCACAGTGACGTCGTTTGAATTAACCTCAATAAATAAGTGATTTAATCCTCTACAAAAATTAATATCAAAACCAAACATACATTTGACATAAAAAATTAGACAAATTTAATTTTAAAAAAATCAGTTTTAAAAAAACATTTTTTTATTTATGTTTAAAAAAATACGTTCATTTCTTATTTCAAATTATTAGCATTTAATTAAAAAATTATTATTATAAGTATTATGGAATTCTGAAATTAATTTTCTTTTCTAATCCAATACAAGGAGATATCACTCAAATAGGATTAAAATAATTAATTATTGGATAATTCCAGAGTTAAGTTGTCATTAAATAATTAATAATTAAATTAATCATTTAAATGACAACTTAACTCTGGAATTATCCAAGTAATGCAAAAAAAAAAATCCGCTATGCATATTTTAATGTATTATGACAGAACATCCTTTCTTGGACGTGCTTGTGCAAGTTAAATAATATTTTTATTCATTTTAATTGTTTCATCGAATGAGTCACTTTAGTATTGCAAACGATGATAAAAAACTTTGTCTCGCATTTTTAGTTTGAAAAATATATAGAATTTCCTATTTATTTTATTTCATATAATCGCGTGCTCAAAATGACATTATCCTAGGTTTTATTTGCTGTAGTCACTAACTTATTTTTTTTAAATCGGAGCTTTCGTAAAGGCAAGGGCAACGCGTAATTAAAAGCTGATTTTTTTTTGAGATGCTCGTGCTGATAATAAAATTTCAATTCATTGCCCAAATATTGATGCTTTTTGCGATATAATTGGATGTAAAAAGAGGATAATAAAAAATAAAGAAATTAAACTACTATGAGCAAAGCTTCGAAAGGATTTTGGAATAATATAAGTTATATGTTTATCAAAATTCGAAATTTAAAAATATTTAGCTAATAAGACAACAGAAATTTTCAGCAACCAATAATCTTTTTGAACCAAATGATCGGCAAAAACATTTAGTGTATAATAAAAACACATAAGAATAAATATAAAGACAAATTCATCAATTCTTCCTTGGAAATTTCTTCACATATTTCTATTGAGGGGGAGAGACTAAAATTTAGCATATTTGAATTTTTTAACAACCATAAAAATCTTTTACTTTAATACTAATTTTATCTGATAAATGTTGAGTAGAATTTTCAGCGGAACAAAATCAGGTTGGCTCTAGATAAAATCCCAGATCTTTACTACTTTCAAAATGTTAACAAAATAAGGTCGAAATACTTTTAAATATAAGTGAAAAAAGCCTTGAAATTAATGGAAAATTAAGAGCAATTCTCATGGAGATGCACTTTTAGTATACTTATTAATAAGAATTCATTTATTTTTGGACAAATATCATGATTAAAACAATTAGTAATGAAATGTTGTTGTTTCTAAAGGCACTTGTCATGGACAACCTCGCCGATGTATTGGCGATTTTATGCCGAAATCAGCGCCTCTTGTTTTGAAGTAGTGCCAACTATTGTCAAGAGTACGACTTATTACACGCTCATCACACATTTGTTTGCACAGTCCCTTTCTACGGTGGGGGGGGGGGGGCACATTCACACACCTTACAGATAGAACACAGAAGAACAACCAAGCCAGAACCGGGAATCGAATCCACGACGCCAGATCACAGGGAAGACACCTTACCCCTGTGCCAAGACGCCGGCTTGATGAAATATAAATATTTTAATAAAGAAGCTCAAAATTTGGAGTTTTTTTTATTCTCATTTTATTTTTAAATTCGATGTAAAATTAGAATCCGTGATCCATATTTTATTTTAAGCATTTTTAAATAATCTCCCAATATTTTTTGATAGAATCTATGTGCATACTTTCATTTCTTTGGGATTCAATTTATATATATGATGGCAGTCATACAACGTAACATGTTTAACGTTTGAAAGTATTGATACCTATCAGGCAAAAATTTTATTCAAACTAAAACATTTTGTTAGCACTTTATCTTACCTACAAAAAACTTATCTAATTTTTTCGCTTTATTTCACAAGGAATATTTTTCTTATTTATCAAAAGATTAGTTAGAAGATGTCAAAATCAATCGAATTATGATACATTCTTTGCTTTTGTATTATTCTTTTATTTGGTTATGCTGAAAATCACTTTATTTTCTACTTTTGTCAAAAAATTCTACTATGTTTGTGATTCAAGTGAGTAAAAATATTCTCAGCTTTATTATTTTTATTTTAGGATTCAAAAGTTTAATTAAATTTATATTGCGTTAGTTTTCATTTTTGCACATTACGTTTTGATAATAAAAGAAATCTTTCTTTGAATTAGATACGAGCAATGTTTTGAACAATCTGAGCAACAGAGAGAACGGTAAGTGTTTCTAAATCATAAAATTTGAAACGAAAACTTACGTTTCAATCCTTTCTAAAACCATAAAAACATGCTTACCAGTATAATAAATTATTCCTTTCACCATCACTGATAAGAAGTACTTTCATTAAATAATTTCAGAAAACACAAAAATATTAATAATATGTTTTGGATTTAGTAATAAAACCAATTAACAATGAAATAACATTTATTTGAGATATTAATGTAATTAACACCTAAATTTGAGATGAAGATTGGTGTAAGTTATTGTCAATTTTTTATGATGGAAAAATTTACCCAGCTGTTATAATTTTTTAAAAATTTCAAACCATAGCAAAGAAATAATTAAAAGGACATATTTATTTAATTTAATGAGTTAAACGAATTTCTTTTATTAAATCAATTTCGACTTCAAGATTATTTTGATGCTCTATTATTGAATAAAACGTCAGTTAAAAAGCTCAAATTAAAATTTTCAATCAATAAAATAAGTTTTTGAAAATTTAATGTAAAAATGTTCACGGAAAAAAATTGTTGACTGTAAGATCTGTTAGATTTATCAATTAAAACATGTATAAAACTAGCCTTTGGATCAAGTTTGTCCGACACTTATTTTAATTTTAACAAATATGCTGCCATGCAAAATTATATCAATGCATTTAATACCAAATACCTTGACATGCAAATTGTCAACGTATTCTTCTTACATCAATCTTTGAAATTATTTAAAAATATTGTAATTAACAAAATTCCTTTTTCCTAAAATTTTTCGTTTAAAATTCATTAAAAAAATTATTAATTTTTTTTGTTTTATTCATCTCAGTTGTTTGAAATTAAATACGGGGGGAGAACTGCTGCCTATAGCTTAGGCCATTTCATAATTTAAATTTCATTGAATAATTTGTGGTTTCATAAGCCACATAAAAAGCTCCGGAGCAGAGTGATCCCTTTTGTCTAGTAGTCATTTTACGTGGCTACGAACCCTAACGTTGCGAGTTTAGTCCAAATCACATTCGACAAATTCCATTAAGTGGACAAATTTTATAAAGATAGAAATGATCAATGAAGTTATTTTATAGAGAAAACTCTAAGATATTTCAGAATAAATGTTTAGAATTTAATATCATCTTGAAATTACTTTAACGAAAATTTTAAAGTTTTATTGTTTTAAAATAAATTTCAAATAAATTGCAAAAACTATGATTAAAGATGAAGTTTTATAATTTCGACCGTAATTTGCTGAATTAATTGTATTAAAAGGGTTAAAATATACACTTAAAGGTGTGTGTTTTTTTTTTGTCTCGAAGCTGCTTCAACTGGACAGTAAAATTTGGTCGCTAAATCAATCAGCCTATAACTTTGAAGTGCAGGAATAGTTCAAAAAGTATTTATAATTGCATAAATGAAAGTGAAGCAAATCAATTTAATTACTACTGCTAATAAAAGGTTATGGTTAAAAAAAAGAAAGAATGTGTTACACATGAGGATAATGTATGCAAAAAGTTATAATACTTGGGTTCATACTTTTGCGTGCAGATAAAAATTTGGGATTCTAAATACATTTTTCAACTTTCCTGAGTGCAAAGGGATAAATATAAATAAATTACAAAAAATCTATTATTTGCTTTTAATTAAATTTATTCCTCAATCACTGTACATTAAATATATCTATAAGGATGAAATTCAGAAATTTTTCGTATGACTTATCCGATGCAAATTTAATATAAAATTATCGTCAACAATAATTGACTAAAAGATTAATTTGGATTATTCAGTTTAATAAAAAAAACGAACATTTAAAAAATCTTGATTGAAAATTTATTACATGTTATAATAAGAGTTAAACAAATAATGTGTGTACATTGAGACGATTTTGATTTGACGAATAATTTGATTACGAGAGTGAGAAAAGGCATATAAAGAATTGAAAATTCCGCTATTGCCTTTGAATATATTTCCATAAATAATGAAACATTTATTCTGGCAGCAATTTACTGTTTTATAACCTCTTTAAGCACAATCGTTACTATAGATGCTAAGTTTCTATAAATATATTGCTTTTCAAACGACGGGAGAAACAGCGGTGCAAATCAGGAGAAATTTAAATTACTGGAAACCATTTTATTACGTAATTTATCGTTAAAACTTAATCCAAAAGAGTAATAAAATTGGCATTAAATGGATTAAAGAGGAGATATTGAATTGGGGTAATATTGTAGTTTATAAATTCCTTAAGAATAATTTTAATCTAAATATCTATGTCGAAGTTAAAGTATCGCAGCACAAAATTTTTAAGTATTCCTTATGAAAAAAAAGTCGTAATAACATATGATAAACTCATAAATTATCAAAAACGAAAAGAAATTGGAATAATATTTTTAAAATACTGAGATTCTGTTTTTCATTGCCCATTCTTATCATTTTTGTAACGCTCAAATTGTATGAAGATTTCTTAGAACAGTTAAGTACTGTGTTATGCATATCGAATCAATTGTAACAATGAAACAAGTTGAAGTGCATTTCACGGCATAACACATAAACACAACGGCGAGGAAAGTTATTAAAAAGAAGAAACATAATCGACAGTTGTTTAAACATCACTGTGTTATCGACGCGGCTACTAAAGTAATCCTCCCGATAACCCTGTCTTAAGGTCAAATCTTTAGACAGCGTAAGGTCTTTGGTTCATTTACCTAAATAGCCATGCCGTATCGCAGTAAAACATCCACTGTTTTATCTTCTAAACAATTCAACTAGATTTCTTTAGACGAATCTGTCGATATACTAATAAATTCATCAGTTTCCATTCAAATGAATTAGAAGAAACGATTACGATGCTACAGCTGACATTTACGACGCCGTAATTGTGCACATCTTCTATTTCGGGTGTTCCCCATCGAAGTTGCCATTGTGCCTGTAATAAGCAGTGCCCGCATCGTTTCACTCACTCAAAGTTTATCAATCGCTTCGTCCACTGTTAAGGAATCAGGTTGCAGGGACCACGCATTTTCTTTTGGAACTTCAATAGCTTCTTGACATGCTAACGTTTCTGATTTGTTATCGCTGAGACAGTTGTAAACAGCAAATTCGTTTTGTGGAGTTCGATTATTCAATTACAGCATTCGCTTGAAATAGTTTTTCATACAATTTAAAATTTCATTTTATTTCCACGTTCCAACTAAATAATAATAATAAAAAAGACGATGATTCGCTTTTATCACAAACAAGAGGAAGGTAAACTAGTTTAAACACTGTTTTATTTTCTAGTATGGTAATCGATTTCTGATTAGATTCGCTTTGTCCCGTAATCTGGTATCCGTCGATTGTTGACAAACGAAATGGATATTCGTGAAGATGTTTTCATGTGATTTCATAAATGAAACAAATGCACACAAAGTGATTTGCTGATAAAATCATTTTCCTTAAATTCGCGTGTGTTTATAAAGAGGAAGGTTTTTGATACAAAGGATGTAAATAGTTTTCTAGGCAATCAAATTTGAGGAAATAATAGTAGAAGGATTCAAATGAAATCTGCCATGCATATTTCAGTGTACTATGTCAGAACATCATTTCTTGAATGGTAAAGTACCACGTTTTCATGCAAATTAAATTAAATTCTTATTCATTTTAATGGTTTCCTTGAATGAGTCACTTTAGTATTGCAAACGATCAAAAAAAAAAAAAAACCTTTGTATTGCCTTTATTGTTAAAAAAAATATCATATTTCTTATCAATTTCATTTCATATAATCACCTGCTCAAAATGACATTTTTCTAGGTTTTATTTGTCGCAGTAATTAACTTTTTTTTTATTCAGAGCTTCTTTTTTTTATTCAGATTATTTTTTATTAGAGTCGTTCTCGAGTTTTGCATTTAGCAACACATTTGGCGATTCATTTTTATTTATATAGATGAGTATTAATTTTTTATAAAAAAATAAGAAATTGGATAATGAATAGCTTATAATATAACCGATTGAATTAGTTCGATTTTATACAGTTAACTACATATGGTAAGATACAATATGGGAAAGTAAGTTCTAAATCGATATAATGCTACTATAAATGCTAATCACGTGCTAAAAATGACACTTTTATACGTTTTATTTGCAGTGTTCATGAACTTTTTTTAAGATCAGAGCTTTTGTAAATACAATGGAATCGCGTTATTAAAAGCTGTGTGTGTGTGTGTGTGTGTGTGTGTGTGTGTGTGTGTGTGTTTGAGATGCGAGTGCAGATAGTAAAATTTCAATTCATTGGCCACGCATTTTTGTTGACACCCAAAAACCTCATCCCCACAACAACATCATGTTATGACATGATAAAAACAATAAATATAGAAAAAAATGGAATGTACGCGTTAAAAACGGAATTTTTTTAGATGAATATAAAATTTTCTACTGTGATGATTTTTTTTACTCTCTCCAAACCTAGTATTAGATTTATCTAGCACGCGAATTTCGTTTCGTTTTGAAACGGAGCGAAAATGCTAAGTAGATCGTGTCCTGGGAACAAACACAATGCGCCCGGACCATTATTCCAACTCTGCCGAGTTAGAGACAAATAAATGCGATTGCTTCGTAATAAAACGCTCTTTTGTGTTGCGTCACGGCCGATTGTGGTCCAGTTCTTTCGTCACTCACGGAAAAGTGGCGTTTCCAGAGACTCTTTCATTTATTTATTTGTTTATGGCTGTCCAGTTTTTTGGATGAAAGTGAATCGGGTGTGGGCAAAGTCAAATGTCAGGGCTGGGGAGAGGAAAGAGAGGTGTCTGAGGAGTGAACAATGCGGAGAGTGGGCACAGGGTTATCAGAACAGGTGCTCTACAAATAATGGCATCGGCGTTCTTCCACGGTGGAATACACTCTTTTACGTAAAAAAGTGAAAGTTACAAAGCACGCAAATGAACAAAGTGCTCCAGATAAAAAATCCAATTTATTACACTTTCATCTTACGTGGTATGACTTTTATAAATTATGTATATTAATCAAAAAGATTTCAGAAATAAGCAAGTAGAAGTGATTTTAATGTACTGAGTAATTGAGGGAGTCTCAGGACTCTTAACAATTACCCAAGAAGAAGAAAAAAAAACCTCTTTTTTTAGCCCATTTAATTTATAAATGAAATATATGTGAAATATGAAAACTAAAAAATAGAATATTCATATGAAATTACATTGTTACTCATGTTTTCATATGATTTCAAGATTTAAAAAATAATAAAAATTATGAACCGATATAAAAAGAATAGTTTTTCATCCTTACGGCACATAGGATTCTGAATTTAAAAATCAAATAGTCAAAATACACAAAAATAATATTAACTTGCGACAAATACTCAGTTTTGAAGTTATACTTATTTTTTATAAAACTTTTTAAGAAAAAAAATTTAAAATACAATTATTTAAAAAAATGAAATAAAAAAAATTTAATCGAATTTCATGTAAATTTTTTTTGAATAATATGTCTGAAATTTGATGTATAGACAGAATGGAAGTTATTTAGATCATGTGCATGAAATTTAAAATTAATCGGATAAGTAGTTTTTGAGACATCCTGTGTGCAAGTTTCATTTTGAGAAAAATAGCATTAAAGTTGAAAATAATAATAATAAAAAATTTTTTTAATGAAGTGCGTGTGAATTAAAATATTGCAAACTAACTGTGACATATAAATTACATTTAATTTGCTTAAATTTCTATTTTTTATATGAAAATTTTAGTAAAAAATGATTTTTGAAATACAATCATTAAAAAAAAATTGAAAGTGAAAAAAATTCTAATTAAAATCAATGTACAATTTTTCTGAGAATATTTTGTCTAAAAATTGATGAATAAGTCACAGAGGAACTTATTTTGCACATGTGCATGGAATTTTAGATGAAAAGGATATGTAGTTTTGGAGAAATTTTACGCATAAGTTTCATTTTTCTTTTGAGGAAAATGTCATTAAAGCAAAAGAATATGAAAAAAGTAATTCAAATTTTAAAAAATACTCCAGAAGCATAGGCACTGCCTTTTTTTAAAAAAATCATAAATTGCTTAATTTATTTTGTAATTTTAACTTTTTTCTCTCTCCTTAAGTGTATCAATAAAGCTGCGAGTATATGTCTTCTGACATTTTGGCAGAGGAAGTTTCTGTTCACATTTAATCGGTATTGTTTTAGCGTGTTTTTTTCGGTAACTCTGGAAGTTTTGATCGTGTCGTGGAAATTTTCAATATCAAAATGTGCAAAAAAAAAAAAAATCTTTCTTTCCAAATCTATATTAATAAAAATGCAACTCGAAATGCATTGCTAAGCGCAAGACTGGAGAACGGCTTGACCGATTCAGCTAATTTTTAAAAAATATTTTTGTTAAGACACGAGGATGGTTCTTATGGAGAGAAAAAATTAAAAAACTGCTAGGAAAATAGTTAAAACGACACTTTTCTTACTTTCCCGCCAAAAATCTTCATTTCGTTCCCCCATACCAACTGAGTAAGATAGCAGGAAGTAATAAATTATGATTTGTATAGAAAGAAATACACGAAGTTAGTTGGTTTGCATTTATAGATAACGGAATGTTTAAAAAAGAAAGAAAATAGTTGATTTTATTATTAGTCTATATGGATATTTAATCTATGCCTGCTCAAAATAAAGTCTAGGTAGCGTAGAAAATATCAATTCTGGGACAATCATTGCTCGGATAGAAAGAGAAAGATGAGCAGTACAGTGAACAGATCATCTGAAGAAAATAATAATAAATAATGCTATAAATGAATTATATGATTATCAAAATTTGTTTGGTTTAAAAATATTTTGGTGAAAAACCAGTTATGAGACACAGCTACATAAAATATTAGCGAGCAAACTTTAGTGAGCATTAATACTGGCGAACCGACTGGTCGCCAAAGGCGGCTAGTAAATAAATAAATAAAATCGAATTCTAAATGTTCTACAATCCTTTTAATGAGTAGGATGCTTATATTCTACATCTCTATCCTTCGATTGTAATATTGCAAATCTCGTATGGCAGAAAACAATGTAATGAAACAATTATCATGAAATTAAGTAATATAGCGAGTAGTGTTATAACGAGTAATTTTTTTCTCGAGCTTATTTTATGTTTAATTCTGCCATGTAGGGAAACAAATCAAGTGAATTTACGATTTCTTTAGTGGATTTGTAAAAAACTTGATACATATCTACAATTTGGCTGTCAAAGTCACAGAAGAAACTTTTTTGTTCTAGTCTATAGCGTTTTAGAGTTATTACTTCCATTTGCATATAGACCGGCGAGCAAACAGATTTAATATGGAAGATATATATATATTTTCAAAAGTCTGATAAAGATTTACAATTTTGTTTTAAAAAGCACATTTACCAAATACGCTAGTTGATCTCTCTAAATCCACTTGATTATTTTTTTTCACATAAAGACTATTCAAAAGTATTTTCTTTCGGACTCATATCTTAAACGTGAAGATTCAATAAAATTGAGAGATCGCATCCGTTCTAAAATTAAGTATCTAAATATTATAGTCAATTTTAAATACTTCTTTTATAAATATTGATTTATCTTGTTTCTTCTCCGAGGGCTCCCGGAATTTTTAATTTCAAAATATCAATTTTATTTTTTACATGAATTTTTTCAATATTTAGACAAGCTTTTCATTTTTGAGTTGCTTATATCTCATATTAATTTGATTGTGATATTTAATTTTTGCAGTGGTCTTCAATCCTGCCCAAGCAAACTCAACGAATAGTTTCAATAATTTTTTTCATGTAATTTCAATAATAGTTTTCAAGTAATTTTTTTAAAGTCGTAGTGGATGACATTTGACGTTAATACAGATTTTTCAAATATTAGTTCAATAATTTTTATTAATTAATTAAAAACAAACTTTCTCGCCAAAAATCTTCATTTCCCCTCCTCCAAATAAGTAACAAATTCTGTTCGTTTTCTCCCCTCGCTAATGAGGTGAGGCTTAAAATGTTTTCGTCCGATTATTTTAAAAGATTCTGTGCATTTTCACAATGTCTGATGCATTTAAAATGAAACTTTATGTTAATGAATCGATTTTTCCGATTCCTTTTAAAGCACTTTCGAAATAAAATAATACAGAATAGAGAAAATTAGAAATTTCTACTCTGTATTGCGTTCCCCGACTGGTGTAGAAAAATCAAGCATTTTGAATTGTCACAAATGGCTTTCAATCCTCAATTGGCGGTAAAAATTCAACGCTAGAATAATTTTTTGATCGATTATTTATAGTAATTATAATTGTCACTCCAGAATAGTCTGGTTGGTATGGCGTTGGACTCGTATCCCTTAAGCTGCGAGTTCGAACAACATATATAGAAAGAATTATGGAAATTACCAGAAAATTCGCTTTCTTTTTTTGTCGCTTAATATTGTGATTCTCTGTGATTCTCTAACAAAGATTAATTTTATTTTATTTACTTTTTTTTAAATAATTACAATTATTATATACATATTTATATTAATTGTAATTATTTAATAAAAGTAAATAAAATAAAATTCATCTTTGTTAACCTAAGCACGAATTGATTTTAAAAAATTGTTTTTTATATTACTTGTTTCATCCATTGTTATACAACAACTTATTGAGATTCAAGTTATGAATGAAGTTATCTTATCATTTCACTATTTCAAATGTTATCACGACTTTCACTACACTATCTCTTTTTGAAATGATTCATCGTTATTTTAAATCCATATCACTTTTATACCGTGTAACCTTTCTATTCTGATTTAGACGCAAACGCGCCTAACCCTGACAGGAGTGAATACTTGTTATCTTCATAAGAAGTGGCGACTTTGAGGGCATCTTGAATCCGGCACGAAATCGGAACTTTTAACAATGAACGTCGTTTCTCCCGCTTATCAAAAGTATTAACACGACAAGCATTTAAGGGAGAGTTGTTTGCGTGAGTTTTTTCATCTCGATTATTTTGTCAGTTGTTGCTAACAACATTGTTAGCTTCATGATGAAAAGCACGCAGACACCCATAAAGAGTTCATCTGAAAAGTAAAGAACATGATTTTGTTTTACTGACAATGTTCTTTACTTATGTCTTTAATATGTCTATGTCTATTATGCGAAAGTATTAGCATAATAGACATATTAAACAAGAAAATATTTTAAATGTGAAGAATATTTGCATGTTCTTTTTAAATGCGAATCTTATTTTCCAGCTGATATCACCGAAAAATACTTGTTTCATGCAATCGTCTATATTTTTCTTTCAATAGAATTATAGGGTATTTTTTTTAAATCTCTAATTAGAAGAAAATTATAGTCCTATGAATCCAAGATAATTTTTGTTAAAGGACAAAGATAATGAAATCTCGAAATTGTGTTATAAGAGAAAAAATATTTATACGAGGGTAAAATTTTATTTCTATTATTTTTAAAATTGAACATTGTTTCAATTCAATTTGTAACTTTTTAGAAACTTCTTACAAATCGAACCACACTTCAAAAATATTTTAATGTGTTAATACAAATTGTACGGATACTACCTGCAAATAGTAATATATGGAAAACAGAAAAAGCGCTGTACATATCAAGTGTTCAACTTGAACTTGCCAGTTAGGCATACAGTTACGATCTCGATAGCAGATATTCTTTAAGAACGGAGAATCAAAAGATGAATAAAAAATTTAATTATTTTCTTTAACATCTTAGAAGTATATTATTGTATAAAATTTTTTAATTCGCTTTAAATGAAAAAAAACAAACAAACAAGAATACTCTTAACTGTTTTAATTACTAGATTTATAACCAAGCATTGTTACGAAATTAAAATGAAATCTGCTGTGCGTATTTTAATGTATCATGTCAGAACATAATATCTTTAGCGGCCAAGCACTACTTACAGTGCAAGTTCAATTATATTTTTATTCACTTTAATGGTTTCATTGAATGAGTCATTTTAGTATTGCAAACGATCATAAAAACTTTGTCTCGCGTTTATGGTTTTAAAAAAATCACATTTCCTATTTATTTCATTTCACATAACCGCGTGCTCAAAATGACATATTTCTAGGTTTTATTTTCTGTAGTCATTAACTTTTTTAAAAATCTGAGCTTTTGTAAATGGGATGGTAAACACGTCAATAAAAGCCGATTTTTTGAGATGCCCGGGCAGAAAATAAAATTTTCATTTTTCACCTACGGAATTTTGTTGACGCCAAAAACCTCATCCCCAAAACAGCATAATGTTCTGACTTGATAATATAATTTTGAAACTAGCTATCATGTCATGGTTAGAAAGGACATCAAGAATATAAAATCTTTAAGGAAAATGAGGATTTGAAGAATAAATAAACTTAAGAAAATGAGAGTAAAAAAAAGGAGTTGGTTGCTTTTGAAAAAATAGTTCAGTTCGAATAAGAAAATTACAATCAGCATGCTAAGATACTGTCAGTATATTATTGTTAATCAAATGTATGTATCAAAATATTTTTTCAAACTACAGTAGAGTCTCAATTAAATCGAGTTCAAAGATTGCGCGCATTACGTATTTAAATTTGAATTCCTGAGCTAAAAGGTGAAAGCATTTATGTATTGCCAAGAAAATTCATTATTAAAGATAACGTCAAGATTCTGAAATGTATAAGTCTTAATTATTGCAAAGCTAATCGTAAAATTTTCATTTCACTATAAGTATTGGTTTATTTCTATCTCAATAAAGAATCCTTTTAAGACTAGGGGCGATACAATAAATGTAATTAACCATAATTAAATATCCGCAAATATGAAAGATAAGTCATCTTTGACTATCATTTCGCTCACTGGGCTTGATCGCTAAAAGTTTCTATTCAACAAAATATTTTTTATTTTTAAATCATAATTAATTTGATTGGGGTGAATTTTAGAGGCCCTTTACTTTAAAACTGAATTGTAAGTACAATTAAATTTCCAAACTTATATTATCCGGAAACTTATCCAAGGTGGTAAAAAAACTAAGTCATCATAATTTGGCTACAATTTATGAAAATAAAAATTCGAATGAAATGCAATTCAGCATTGAAAAATATTATTTAAAATATACAGAAATATACAATTTTTTTTAACGAAAAGTAGAAAAATATGTAGGGGGAATGGTATCATTGATCAGAATTTATTGAATTATCAGATGATGTAAAAACTCGTTATTTCCTTTAATATTTTCAAAAATTATAATAATTTTAAATTTTGAAAACTTTTAATCAAAGTTATTAACTATATATTAAAGGAGGTTTTAAGATTTGTTCATCATAACTTCCAAAATTATTTCGGTAAAAATATTATTTTTGCAACATTTTAAAATTCAAAAGATAATCTTTTTTCATTCAGAATGAGGAACAGAAAAATGAACAGAATAATGTAAGGCGTCTATAATAATACGAGTTATGTGAATTTAAAAAAATTGTTAAAGAGGATCAATAACATATATAATTAAATATATAAAACATAATTAAGTTACATAAAAATATATAATTAAAATTTTTAACTTCAATGTGAAATGAACTGTTCGTCAAAGAAGGCTAATAACTTTATAAAATAGCAACAATTTTATAAATTCGAAAGTTTGAATTCTAGATTTGTAGACAGTTGATTTCACAGGAATTGATGTTATCTAAGATTAACTTCTTTTAAAGAATTTTTCTTTTATTTAGTTTAAAAATAAATCACATAAAATATAATATCTCTAATTTACATAATTAAGTAATCCATTGAGATTAAGCAAATCCAATGATGAAAAATGATTTTTAACATTTTTCTTTTTTAATTTCATCTCGTTGATTACTATGTTTTGTTTTTGACATAGATGTCTCATTTATTTTTTATTTCTTTAATAAAAGAAGTATTAAAAAAGGGGGAAAGAGGATAAATTATCATCCAGAAAATAAATCAATTTTTTGGGTTTAAATTTTTAAATAATTTTTAATAAGAAATTATATTCTACTAAAAATACTGCCCCTGAAAAATTCCATGAGCTTATTTGTGCTTATTTTCAATTTAGAGTGCAAACTCATAAATTATGCTGAACAAGAGAAAATTTCCTGCTCGTGAAAAAATAAAGAATTTATGCGAAAATGGAATGTGCGTAGTCCATTAATTATCGATGTTTTCTCGCAAAGGGCCCTTATTATTCTAGAAAATCCATATTCTGATTTCACTCTGAGAAGTGGCATGCATAAGGGCTACTTAAAATTAATTTTGACTCTGATTTTTTTAAAAAAATTAGCCATTACTTTGAATGATGAATGTGTAATCAAATATAATAGCTATAGCCTGAATTAGTGAATAAATTTTATTTATGGATGCATTCAGTGCTAACTATTTCTTTAATTGTTTTCACATTCTGCAGTCAAAAAATAGATGGGTGTGTCTAGGACACATTTTCGATGACAAAACGGAAATTGAAATCCAACGACACCAGTGATTTTAATTGTCTCCTCCGTGGGAATGTTCTTAGATAGCGGAATATGATACAAAGGAAGTGATTTGCCGAAAGAATAAACACGTCTTTAATGTTGTTTTTTTATCAAGTGACTGATATCTGCGGATGGGCAAAGGCCGACCATTTGACATTAAATTTTAAAAGCATCCATTGTGAAGCAGCGGAAGCGTGTCTTGTTTGAACGACGAAGTAAGTGCCGCTATCTCGCATTTTGACAGACAAGTGTATTTCGATTGTGTAGCAATGTCTGTGACATTAACAGACAATCGCCATTACAGCAGTGAATGATTTTTTTCAATAAAAAAAGACACCTTTTTTTTGCTGAATAAATTACTCTTTGTAATAAAAGAAGAATTTTCGACAACTTCTCAAAGAGCGCATAAAAATTCAATAACATAAAATACATGCAGAAATATGATCTTAAAAACTTACAGATGTTTATATTAGAGATGATTTGTCATTTTCCTTTCGACTTTTAACCATTTTTAAAGATTTTGCATCGCAGTTTTAGAAAACAGACATTAATATGAAAACAACAACAACTAGAGGCAGTGATCTCCTTCAAACTTTCTTGCATGCTCCATTATAACAACATTTTCACTCTGCCTTCCTGCTTAAAAATCGTAGACCTTAGGCATCAACGTAAAAGTTATGAGTGCTCCAATTTTTATTCTTATAATCTTACATACAGGCTTTTTGTTTTATATGGTATAGTAGAAAAAACAGAAAATAAATTTTTGACACTTTTCTCAACCATTTGAAAAGGAATCTTGAACCGGCTTTCTGTCACAAAGGAAGCGCGACTTTCTCTTGTTCTGGGAGTCCCAGATTCGAGTCTCGGTTCGGGCATGGTTGTTCTTCTGTGTGCTATCAGTGAGATGTGTGACTGCACCCTTCCCACCGTAAAAAGGGGCTGTGCAAGCGAATGTGGTGAGTGTGTAGCAAGTCGAACTCTTGGCCCTAGTTGGCGATACTTCAAAACTAAGAGACGCTCTTTTCGGCTTAAATCTGCTGCTGTATCAGCAGGGGGCTTGCCCATATGCAAGTGCCATAAGTAACAACAACAACACAACCAAATTTTGATATAAAACCGCACTTTTAATAATAAGATTGTCCACTAAATTTCATTTACATAAGTCGCTGAATTTTTATTTAATCGTGTTTAAATGCACGTAAATATCAAACTGGGTCTAGATGGCGGACAGCTGTTTGACAGATTAGATTCAAAATTTGATTTAATTTTTAAATGTTAAAATTGTTTACCAGATTTTATTCAAAATTTGATACGGAGGATTTAATTTTTAAATGTTAAAATTGATTACCAGATTTTATTCAAAATTTGATACGGAGGATTTAATTTTTAAATGTTAAAAATTGATTACCAGATTTTATTCAAAATTTGATACGGAGGATTTAATTTTTAAATGCTAAAATTGATTACCAGATTTTATTCAAAATTTGATACGGAGGGTTTAATTTTTAAATGTTAAAATTGATTACCAGATTTTATTCAAAATTTGATACGGAGGATTTAATTTTTAAATGTTAAAATTGATTATCAGATTTTATTCTTCCGGTTCTCTAGTTTTTTAATTATCGTTTTCACTTGCACGCTGATAGGCAGATACTCTTCCTGTAAATGATATTCGTTCAAAATTTGATTGTAGCTTAGCTAGGATCAAATATTACAAATACAAAAATATTTGATCCTAGCTAAGCAAACGATCAAATATTTTTTAATTTGTTCCTTTTTAAAGTTTCTAATAATTTCGTATTTTCTGTTATATAAATGAACGTATAGAAGTTATAAAAGTTCTTTTAGCTTGAAGTTTTGTTTTTGTTTTAGAACGTTGAATTTTTTTATAAATTGGGACATATATTCGGTAGAATACACAAAACTTCTGAATGTTTCTATTTATTATTCCTATATTTTTATGAGCATTTTTAACAAGTAATTAGACTATTTGAAGTTATCATTTCTCACCTCAAATTATATCAATTTCCATTTGAAATATTAGATGAGATGACAGAGCATAAGAGAGGCACACAGCACAGAGAACAGAATGATACCAAAATTTTACAGTAGTACGAGTTGATTGTTTATTATATACATGAAATTTATTTACACTGCTTAAGGAGCCAATGAAAAGAAGTTAATTATAAACGATTTGATTGATATTTTACACATCCAATAGCCATGTAAAGGCTTGAAAAGGAAAGGCACCTAACAAGACTAAAATTGCTCATATTTACCCAAATTATACGAATATCGAAAAAGATAATTATTTATAGAACATAGAATCAAATTTATTTTAAGAATTAGGCTTTGTTTAAGAGTTTACTCGCATATTGCACATTTAGCTTATTTTGACATAGTACTTCAAACTGGGTATACGAGTCATAGAGATTTCAGAAATTAATTTGACGATGCGAACACAATGTGCATCACTTAAGGATGAATTTGATCGATTAACTTTAGAAAAAAATTAAAAGACGATAGTTTATATTCGAGCACATTTTTTTTCAAAAAATGCTATTTCTTGAATTTTGTTTGGTTTTTACTAATTAAATATCATATAAAGATTAAAATGAAATCTACTATTCAATACAGTGAATAAGTCACTTTAGTATTACAAACGATCCAAAAAACTATGTCTATTATTGATTGTAAAAAAATATCATTTCCTATTTATTTCTTTTCATATAATCACGTGCTCAAAATGACATTTTTCTTGGTCTTTTTTGCTGTAGTCATTAACTTATTTTTTAAATCAGAGCTTTTGTAAATGCTATGGTAACGTGTTATTCAAAGCTGATTTTTTGAGATGCTCGTGCAGATAATAAAATTTCCATTTTTCACTTACGGACTTTTGTTGACGCCAAAAACTCACTCCAAAAACAACATCATATTCTGACGTGATAATAAAAAGGATATAATTCTAAAACACTTCTAAACAAAAGTCTAGCGAGGTAATTATAATTTCCTTATACAAGACCCATAATATAGTTATCTTCAAAATGAATCTAAGAGTTTACAATACAAAATAAAGACAGCATTACATAATTAATGTAATATTTAATTTTACGTGCATATTACGCAAGATAAAAATTCAAAAAATATTATAAAGAAGTACATTTAATAATATAAATGTAATTCTAAATGTTTCAATTATTTCTTAATAATTGGAAACGAACACATAAAAAATTACAGAAGATTTGATGCACATAAGAAATATTTAATGTATATCTGATAATATTAATTTTGTTTATTAAAAAATAATATATATAAAATATCTCCTGAGAATTTAATTAAATATGTTTAATTAGTATTGAAGATATTATATTAATAATTAACAATTTTTGGCTTCTGGATGATATAAAATGAAAATAAAAACGGTTTTGGAAAGAAAAAGGCTTGAAATAAATGAATTTTTCAAAATGTTAAAAAATTACGTTGATAATTCGCCATATTGTGTTATGATTATTCATTTCATTTTTCGTTTTAAATTATTTAAATAATATTTTGTATAAACTATACAAAGTTTCAGTTTTAAATATCCTGTGCCTTCAGTAATTATATATGACGATAAAAATTAAAAATCAGATTTTTTTTATCCTCCATACTATAAGTCCATTTGTAATCACATTTGATCCTAATGAATAACTTTAATATTGTTATTCATTTTTTTTCTAATGAACAAACATTTAAAACAACGCTAAAATGAGCCTTTAATAATATTTTTTTAGAATTATATTACTTTCTAGAAAATAAATTTATAAAGAAGAGCATCTAGGGTTGTTAATAGCTTGGTCGGGATAGCCTGGTTGGTAGGGCGTTGAGTTCACATTCCTTGTGCTGCGAGTTCGAACCTGGCCGCAAAGTAGTTCATGTCGGGAGCTGTATCATTAGGGGTACTGAATCAAAAGTGATCGCTATTCAGGTGCTCAGGGATCCATATTCTCAGAAGCTACTGCACCCCTCCTTCCCTTGTAAATCGGAACACGAGAACAACAATTATAATCATTTAACAATAAGTAACTTGAATAAAATTGTCCTAATATCCAAAGAAGGAACTGATTTAAAAGTTATTTTTTTATATATATATAACTTATTTTAGAGTTTTAGAAATAGAAGCTAGCTGGGATGCTAAACGACAAAAAGCAATTTTGAATCTTAAGTGATCGAATTTTTTAAAGACAATTCCCATTAATTTCTGAAGTCTCTTTCTCTCCCTATACATATCGAAATTCATATGCATAATATGGAAGCATAAGCAATACTTTTGTAAAAAAATAAATATCTAAATAAATATAAATTTAAGCAAATTCAGGAAATCATCACATTTTTTACGAACATTTCCTCAACGAAATCTGGCATCCATTTAACTGAGACTGATTTCTAAGCGACGTAGCTGTTATTTCTGAGCAGAATTTTGTAATTTGCAACCTATCGTTTACAAATTACAAAATTCTTCTCCAGCAATGCGATAGGCAGGCGAAACCAACGCAAAGTTTCTCCGGAGTTGCGTCAGCTTGGTTGTTTGGATGACCTCTTGAGTTCAGTCAGCTAATCGGAGGATCCGAAGGTCAGAGTGATGCAAAAGGGTCCTCCGTATACAAATAAGGCGATCTCTCGCAAAATCCGGTGGCGCCCCTCCGCACAATATATTGCCATTTTCTTTGCCAGTTCATTAAGTGACACTCAGACGAGTTATTTATTGTGCGATTCTCGGATTATATTGCATGAAAATCGAGAATGGCCTCGATTTTTATACATACATCTTGTGCCAGTGGTGAATGGAAGATATGAAAGCATGTACACACACCTGTGAGGATACTTAAGACAGGTGTCAGTGTAATGTTGGAAGTTGCCAGAAGAAGGTAAGTTTTGAATCACTCTCGTCTTTTACTGTTGTTGGACAAAGAGAGGAATCTGCTGGCGATGGATGTCCAAGGATTTTTTCTTCCCCTGAAGCATAGAAATGTGCCTTATTTATATATTTTTCAATAAAGTGTTTAAACGATTTGTGCATTTATCAATGCCTCAAGGGCACATGAGGGAATTTAACTATGATAATAAATGGGACACTACATAATTTTTTTTTATTTTTGTTTAATATATGAATCACCTTATCATAAATATCTTATAGAAAATGGGGATTACATTTTTGTATGCAAAATAAAAAGGCATAGAGATATAATTAAAAGTAGATCTATTTCATTACATACTGTTTTTAGGAAAATCTAATTAGTTATGTACACACTGATCTTCATCTATAGAATATATAAAATTATTTCATCAGTATGATATTTGTGTATTGTGAAAGAGGGTAAATTATGTACTTTGAAGAAAGTCGACCAAAATAATGATTAGTTATGTGCACATTGATCTTCATCTTCTATA
>JAOUZG010017399.1:5625968-5652911 GCA_026289955.1 Argiope argentata
TAAAATTTTTCATTCAACTTCTTTTTAATATTGGATTTATTTATACTCAATGCTTTTAAGATCTTTGTTACTTTTCCTTGGTTTTCTAATTTTAAAATAATGATCTGTCACACACCTCTAGATAAAGAAAATTTTCTATGTCCATCCAGTAAATAAAAAAAGTGAATACATGTCATACACCTCTAAGTAAAGAAATTTAAATTGAAGTAAAGAAAATAAGAAAAGTAAAGAAAGTAAGTAAAGAAATTGTCTTAGAGAAAAGAAAAAATATATATGTCCGGTCAGTAAGCATTTTTGATAGAAAACACTTACAGTTTCACTTGCATGTAATAGCGTAATATAAAGGAATATAAGAGAAATTTGATACAAAAATTATTATTTTTATTTAAAGTAACATTTTAACAATATAAAGGAAAAACAGTTTTTAATAATATTCATTCACTTGGGCTTTAAGCACCACTTATCCATTGACATTCAATAATATATCATATTCGAAATCAAATACAAATTCCAATCCAACATTTTTATGAATGTGAAAGCCCAACAAGCAAATGATAATTATGTTTAATGTTGTCTAGGAAATAACTTTAGAGGGTAAACTCGACTAGGATAAAACCGACCATAATCTTGTTAATTTTAATAATAATAATAATAATAATAACCTGATTTTTCAAAATAATGAAACATTTTCCCCATTTATTTTATTTGATATTTAAACTGCAATATTTAACTGTTGTTGAAAATTTAACTGCTGTTATATTTTGTTTTTCAAGTAGCGTTTTTTCCCATGCAGGGGGATGCGGTGGGTGCTATGCAATGGGACCCAGCAAATGCGGGGGAGGGGAACCGTCGAAAAAGAAAAAGATTACATTTCGTATTAGCAGACGATGAAGTTATAAAAAAACCAGGGAACAGGAATTTAAGTGTTATTTTTATAACACTGTAATAGATACTGTTATTGTGCAAATAGAAGATAGATTTAAAAGTATACCAAATATTATTTCTGATTTCAAATTAACTGGTATAAAAACTTTCTAAGACATGAATTAGAGAAATGTCCCAAAAACTTAGTTCCAAGTTTAATAACAAAGATGTAAATGAAAACCTCAGCCAGGAAATTTGTTTGCTACGAGATTTGATTTTGAATGAAAGAGATGTAAATAATGCACAAGACATATGGCAACACATATTAAATAATAATAATAATGAATTATTTCAAAATGTATCAACCGTGTTAAAACTTTTATTTACGTTGCTTGTCAGTTACTATAACAAGTGCTGAGTGCTCTTTTTGAAAATTAAAATCAATAAAGAATTATCTTCGTTCAAGCATGTGTTCAGAACTCTTAAATGCACTTGCTTTGTTAAACATCAAAAAAGGAATTACAATTTTTTTTTAGAAAAAAGTTCTGAAATAATTGATAGTTGATGTTTTACCAAAAACAAAATCATGTATTAAATAAATGTGCATTAACAATATGTGTTCACGTTCGGTCTTTTTTTAAATCATGTGAGAACATGATATTAATATGGTTATGAGGTTTTGTGGTATATCCAAAAAACCTTGGGCAAGAAATATCCGCTTTTTCATAGGTAGATTGCGAGTCCTCTGACCATTGATATTTGAGGTTTGTTTTGCCAGTTTTGTTTGAGATATTTAATTAAATTTACTATCACTATTAATTGTTTTTTGTTTGTAATCTCTATGAAATGACGACATCTTCCAGTTTGTTCACGATTTCTTACTTTTAACTAATTAATCTCGCGCTTAGAAGAATATCGTTTGCTTTTTAAAAAATTCTTCTTTAGTTTTAACTATCGCAATTTTGTAGAACGTGACTTAAATTTATTCTTTAAGCGCATATTATTAGCGCATTCTTACTAATTGTATTTATCAAAATACTGTAAATTTTGGAATTTAGTTTTAATATCAATCTGCATTACGTTCATTAGATTTTACCACATATACAACAGCTTCCAGTAATAGTGAACTTTCCGTCGAAATTACTGGGTTTTTTTTATATCTTAAAATCGGTCGAGATCCAAAACTTTGTTTGTCAGCTAGAAAAATTGAAAATGAAAGTGTTATAATATTATTATGAGAGAGAAAGAGAGACTGAGAGAAGTCTCGTAATTTTTTGAAACTGGTTTAACATGGTTAATGACATAAATTAATTAAACAAATAATCACTTGAAAATAATAAATAATGTTCTCACATGATAACTTTAAATTTACGACCGTAAATTTCCTTTTTATTATTATTATTATTCGTATTTTAATGCGCATTAAGTTTTACAGTGCTATTTTATTTTTTATTTTTTCAGAAAAAATCAGGCTCACAAATTTCATTTTGCCCCCGGGATTCTTCATAGAGAAGGCCGTGTCTGCGTCTATGAAATCTATTCTGTAAGGCAAAATTATTCATATATATGAGTCCACTAAAAATGAAAGTGGAGGTGCGCAACTGTTACTTTCATTTTAGGAGTTTTCCTGATCTGTATCACGAGATAAAAAAGCAATCCAAGCTAATCTTTTCACGATTTGGGGATCAGACTGATTAAGCCATTTGTTCGGTCGGGTCATTCGGTGCGGTTGCGCAACAGGAAGTCGAACAATACCCCGCGCACTTCCGTCACTTGTTCCAAAGTCATGCTCTTTTCTTCTTTTTCTCCTGAAGAGTTCTCCTTTATGTGTTGGAGCACTAATTGCTCCCGATTTCGAACTTTATCGCCGTCCTTTATTTGAATAGCAGGACTTCATTAATATCCTGATCACTTTATCTTCTGCTGCATTTTTGGCGATTCGTTTGTTTTGATCTTGGCGTCTAATCAGCGTTTTAGGCGCCGCTTCCTTATTAGCTCTTTCGCACCGGTTCTTTTTTCTTCTTTTCTTTCTTATTGGATTGTCAGTCTTTTCATCTTTTATTGAAAAGTTCGGCGACCGATTAGTGGGTGCTGTATAGATTCGTGAGAATTGTATAGAATGAAAGAATACTTTAAATGTTTGTGAGAAATGCGGGAAAAAAATAAGAGAGGTATAAAAAATTAGTTAATAAAGAGAACCAATAAAAAGTAACTAAACTGGTAGCTGAGACTGATAAAAGCAATTTGTTTTCTTTCAGAAGGTATTCTGTTTTGTGTCTTTTGTTAAAATTTTGATACTAATAGGTTAAACTAGTTCCTGAGGGAAATAAGCAAATGTATAGGTTAAAAACCTGAGTAAATCAGACTTCCGAAATCTGAAATGATATGCAATTGAAAGAAATAAAATAAATTTAATTTTTTAAAAAAACCAAACGATAATCTTCTGAGCGCGAGATTAATTATTTAAATGTAAGAAATCACGAACAAACTGGAAGAGGATGTCATTTCATAGAAACGACAAATAAAAAGCAATTGATAATAAATTTAATTAAATATCTCAAACAAAACCAAGGATTTGAAATCGTTGCACTTTAAAATTAATTTATCTCATTGTGACATATTCCTTCCTCATTTGAATTTTTAATTTCATTCTAGCAGCATAAAATTTTTTTGAACTTGAAAAACTTTTTTTAATCATTTATTCAATATATTTTAATAAAAAAAACGTTAAGTTCATTTTTGTCAAAATAATAACAAAAAACACCCATTTTTACAGTTTTAGGAGGCATAACAAAACCAGCGATAGATTTACGTTCAAAACCAACAGACAACTTGAAGCATATTAAAACTATCGCTAAGATAAAGCATTAGAACTTCTAGAATGAATTAAAACACGAATGAAAATTATTCACTTTTATATCTTTTTATTTATTAAATTTGAAATATTCTGAAAAATAAAGCGAATTTCAAGAATGTTTAGCAATGTAAACCTTTCTTTTACCAGTAAAAATTGATTCTATTTTTCTCCTTTTTTATTTAACTTGAAATGTTCCATGCCCATAAAAATGGGATTTTTCTTTGCTTTTTGATTTGCTAGATATTTTTAATGTACATTTCTCGATTAAAAATGAATTTTTCGCTATTGCGTGAATAGTACTATCCACTTAATTCATTATTTACTAAATATAATTAAGTTCTGTTTTCAAATGAATGGCGACCCTTTGTAAGGAATTCGTTATAATAAAAAGAATTAAATTTAAGAAGATTTGAACTCTTATTCAGAAGCATTAAGCAATATGATGTTTCTAGCCTGATTCGTCAATCTTTATTACAGTGATGCGTACAAGCACAGTGATGCGTACAAGCACAAAAAATAAACCCAAACTAAATGTATTTTATATCGTCAAAACGTTTTTGAGTTAGCTAATATAATAAAAAAGAATGTGGTAAAATCTATCAGTTGCTAAGACACTAAAAATCGATGGGGACAATAAAAATCTATTTAAAAATATTTCTGAAACATGAATTAAAATTAGAGACAAGCTTGTGCAAAAATAAAATATTTCTGAAAAGCTTATTTTTTAAAATTTTAAAGTGTTAAAAAAAAGTTATTCTTTAACTACAATATACTTGAAAGTTATTGAAGAAAAAAAATATTGATTAATTTTTTATTAAAATTCTGAAAAATACATCTTAGAAATACTACTCTAGAAATAATTACGTTCTAAATTCTAGGTGGCTCTAGTCCAATGGTTTTCTTTATGGAGTTTTGTGGACGAGTTTTACATTACTCATGCTGTGATTAATATATAATTTACCACCGTACCATTTTTGAAGCTTATTTCAAGATTCTATAACGTTTTTATAATGATTCACAAACAATTAAAAGCAAAAAATGATAATAAATATATTTTAGATAATTAATAAATATTTATTTTTAAAAACGGTTTTTATTAAATTTATTAAAACAAAACATTGATCATTTACTATTTGAATTGCGATGCTTTGCACAAATTTGGTCTCGAAATTAACTTTCTCATTAGCGTTTTATAGCAAGATTTTTATTTAATATTATTCATTTACTAAACTGACCGATCGTTGTTGATAGGAATTAAAATATTTTAATATCTAATATTTTTAATGTAAAATTTATCTGTGCATAAAATGCGATAATACACAAAGTCCTTTATTCGCCTGAAACATAATTTAATTAAAATGAGAATATCTATTGCAGCTGGCAAATAAATTTTTACTCACAAGCATTGACGTATCAGAAAGGTTTCAACAAAAGTTTTGTTAGAGTCAATTAAGTAGTTTTTATTTCATTGATAAAACATAAAAAAAAACTAAATCAATAGCTGTTCTTATATAAATTATTAATTGTCTGCTTTAAAATTGCGTTTTTCTAAAGTTTACTAGTGTGTTCTGGTTATAATTCGTCATGGTTTTTTTTTTTTTGGTTTCTTCAACAATAAAAAAAGATATTTCAATTGTTGCCTGGAACAATTGAGATTTGAGAATTGTTCTCCCTTCTTTTTTGAAATTGAGATTTGTTCTCTCTGCTTTCTCTTTCATAATATTATTTGAATTTGAATATAAGTTTGCTTAGTTTTATGTCAGGTTTATATTCGATCAATTATAAGACAGCATGAGAAATAATTTACAGCAAGTAAGCTGCGCATGCTTAAAAAAGGATATAATGGCTATAAATTGCTTTCTATAATATCCTTGCTCGACTATAAATTGCCTTTTGGCGTCCCTAATATTTCTTTTCCACTACGTGTCATATTAAAAGGATGGATATTTACACACGGAAATAGGATTAAAAAAAGCATGTCAGCATATCTAAATTAGAAAAATTATAGAAAAGAAATGGCAATTAAAATGAAAAAAGAAAGAGCAAAAAATGTCGGAATTAATCTAATCAGTCATAATTTTTCTCGCCATAAAAATCGCCAAATTCTTCCAACGCATGCGTAGGTAAAAAAAATCAGTAATGCAGCATGTTATTGTCCCGTCGGGATAATTAGTGCCATCAACCGAACAGTTTTTTTTAGACTTTCTACGCATACGCTGCCTGCTTGTCGCCTTATAACTGGTCATGTGTAAACCCGGCATTAGTTCGCTGGTCATCGTCTATAATCGTCTTAGTTACGATATTACTTATTTATTATTTAATCAATTACTTAATAAAGTTGAATAGCATTATTCTTTAAATCTAATTAAATAAACTTCAGAATTATTTAAAAACCGGTAAAGAATGCCGTAAAAAATATTTAAAGAATAAAAACAGAAAAATATCAAAAATAACAAAGGGTATAAATAGTTCTAAGTTTCACCGCTTTTAAAAATCGCTTTCTTTACCGTTCACCGTTTTTCAAAATCGCATCTGTCCCGTTTAAAACTTGATATTAATAACTATATTATTAACTAGCTCTTACCCGCGACTTCGTCCGCATGGAAATTTTGATGTGTATATGTGAGAACTGACAGTCTAATCACAATGTAAAATGTTATCAAAACCGTATGCATGCATAAATTTTCAACATCAAGTGGAGCAAAGCAAAGACGTGAATTTTAAGCACCAGTTGGGGTAACGCAATGCAGATTAGTTTTTTAAATTTCAATTCATATATTTTGTTTTTATTCAAAAGCACTTCTGAAGGAATCAGAAGATCTATTAATTAACAATGTTTAATTTTAAATTTATCATAGACTGCGAAAATAAACAGAATCGTATGAAATAACCGGTCGAAAACATGTTACGTCTAACATCATTAGCGTGGGGGGGGGGGAACTACTTAAAAGCTATGCACTTGAAAATGTAAAGGCACTTAAAAAAATTTAATTGGAAAGATGAAAATGGGCAAAAGGAATATGTACAGCAAGAAAAAAAAATCAAGAGAAATGAACAGGAAATACCGAATTATATTAATACAAGAACAGCGTAAAAAAAATTTAATAAACCTCCCTTTAGAATAGTAAGATAATATTAAAATAAAAACAAACGATTAGATTTTTTAAAATTTTTTTTGTTCTGATGAAAAAGGCTTTCTGTTGGGAAATCCTTCAATAAATAACAAAGAATTCCTTTAGATAAGATAACATTAAAAGTATACCGGAAATAGAAAAATAAAAACAAACGATTCAAAAAGCTCAGGCAGATGTTTTCAGATTTTTTTATTTTTTGGCGGAAAAGTTAGTTTTTAATTAATAAAAAATTAACCACTCAATAAACCGGAATAAAAATTAGCCTGTGTTCTTCTGTAGACTATAATCTATCTCTGTGCTAAATTTCATCCAATTTCCTTCAGCCATCCAAACTTTCACCTTTATAATAGTAGTATAGATTACTGAAGGAAAAATTGTACTGGGATAGGATTGGCAATACGCAAAACTTTTGAATTTTTAGAATATTTATTGTGATTGAAGTTATTGCAGTAAAGCTATATTTCGGCTGATTTTTAATTAATTGAAAACTTTAATTATTTCTGTAATTTAAAGAGTAAACAGTATTCTTTTTCTTGTCTTAATTAATATTTTATCACTGATTTAAAGGGTTTACGCTATGTTTTCTAATATTGAAAATCACTTCACTTTAATATTGAGATCAAATATTGTTGCAATTCTTCCTCACATAATTATCAATTTAATTGTGTAAGAAAATATGATCATCGGCTAGTCATGACAGTTTGGAATACACATTGCAAAAGAATGGAATTCAGATCTGCAGGCCAATATAAAACTTGCCTTGTAATTTGACTTGACGATTAAAGATGAAGTTAATGCAAAGAAATTTTGTGAGAAAGTAAATCTGAAAATCAGTTTAATAAGATACACAGTAAAAAAGAAAAATTCAAGAGTTCCAAAATGACAATTTGTAGCCAAGTATGGAATGCATAAATCTATCCTATGAAATTGTGGCAAACATAAATTAGATCCTTTCTACGTATGTGTTGCTTACTTGCTATCTGATAATTGGTCAAGTATAAACCCGGCATAAATGATTCTTCAAAATCATTAATTAATCTCGCATACATTTTAAAGATCATTAAACTGAAAGTTCTAATTATTAAGTAACTCTTTAATTTACTTTAAACATTTTAAAATAAAAAAATCCAACTTTTAAAATTAAAATTAGTTAATATGCAAAATCTATTTCTAAAATAATCCAGGAAAAAGGATTACCTTTCTTGGCTATTCCATTTCGGGGTTTTTTCCCAATAAACATTAAAAGACGATGCATTTATTATTTTATAATACATAGTATTATTTATTTTATTAATCTTAATTCAACAACAGTTCTTTTTTATAAAGTTTTTAATCTTCGATTAATAATATTTCTTTTCGAAGCAAGCAAATATTTAACATTTTAGTTCTATTCCATATTCTCATACGTAATAGAGAATAGATTCCAGAAACTGCAGACGATTTTTATTTTAGAAGTGAAAAATTCAAAATGTTGCCAAATTTATCCTATTAATAGTTATTTTTCAGCAAAAAATAAATTCTATTAAAAGCAAAATGATCTTTCGTTTTTAATAACACAACAAGTGTTGCCAAGTATTTTCCTGTTTATGTTATCTAATTGTTTTTGAATTTAAAATATCATATTCAAATTCATTCAACTGATTCGTCATTAATAGCCAATTCTCCTTGCCTGCTATAAAAAATTATCTCCTTTCCAAGACAGAAAAGACAAATGGTAAAAGGAAAATAAATAATAATAAAAATAATAATAGTAAAAAAAATTTAAATCTTCTATCTCAAATTTCATGTTATGATGTGAGAACATTATTATTCTTAAGGCATTGTTTGTCTTAATTAATTTAAGTCATTAACCAATTTAAACATGTTTGAAACAATCATGGGACTATAAGAATACGCATGCATCGCCATATCAAGAATCGGGTACATGTGGACATTCGTGACAAGTTGTAACTTTTTACTGGTGATAAGACGTCAAACGTGACAATTATCTTCATCATTTTGTAATAACCTTAAAAGCAGAAAGTTGATGCCCTCAAAAGGATGAAGTGTGTCTTCAAAAATCTCAAATCAATGCAATATCATTTTCTCATACGATAAAAATATTTTTTAAAAAATGTAACAACGTTGCCATTGACTTAAACTTTTGAATTTCAAATTAAATTTCTATTTTAAATGATTTTTTTGGCGATAAAAAGCCAAATGTTACAACTTTCTGCATTATTTTCTATCAAGCCTAAAAGCGAAAAATTGATGCCTGAAATATATAAATTGCCAATTAGTTGCCTACGCATTTCGAGGCTTCAAAAACCTTAAAACAAAGCAAAATCATACTCTCACATAATAATAGTAATAAATAAAGAAACTATAAAAAAAAGAGGGAGGGAATGAATTTTATCCTACAAAATTTGTTAGAATATCTGTTTTTCAAATGTCTGTGACCCTATTTTGTACAAATGGTTATTGTTTTAATATTAACAGATGAATGTTGAAATTTAAAAATAATTATTTTGTATAACAGTTTGCAATTGTTTTTCCTTGCTTGGAACTTATAATCATTCTAGCCAAATCACGAATACCAATAGATTATGAAGAATAAAAAAAATGACTATTTCAGAACAACGAGACAGCATTAAACTGCATATTTTTATTTAAATAAATTTGAACTTTTTCATTAATTAGAATTCAGTCTGAAGGTAATTTTTTTAAACAAATTTTTAAATATGCCTTTAAATTTCGTAAAGTTTGTTAATATCCATGTTCCTAAATAAAAATATTAAATTCAGATTCAATTACAACAAGTATTTCATATTTCTCCCAAACGATCATTTCATTTGATTTGAGAAACCAACGGGAGTCGTCTCCTCCAAATTTTCTCGCATACGCTCTAATAAATTTGTTATGCTTGAAATACCTAACATAGCATAACACAGAATGAACAGAATTCTTATTGTTTACTTTATAATAAAGAAGAAATGTACTCATTAGATGAAACAAAGAAAACGGGTTAAATTTCACTGCAGAAATATGAAGATTTATGGCCAATTTTGTACAAAATATTTTAAAAAATTTAGGATAAGAAAAATAATACACAAAAAGGATGAGCATCTTTAGTTAGCGTACTCAAACATGATGAGGAAGCGCATCTTCTTCGTGATCTGGGCGTACGGGGTTCGAGTCCCGGTCAGGGCATGGTTGATCTATGTTCTATCTGCGAAATTTCAAAATGTGCCTCCCCGTAAAAAGGGGCTATGCAAGCGAATGTGTTATGTGTGCTCTTCATATGAGCCAGAAGTCTGCCCTCGGGTGCTCAGGGGTTCATAACCTCAGAAGCTACTGCATCCCCCCTTCCGTTGTAAAGCGAACATGAGATCATCATCCTCATCATGCGAACCTTTAAAAATATAAGGATTTGGGGGGGGGGATTTTTAAAGGATAAAAAAACATTTTTGTTCGATAATATTTTTAGAAGTTATTGCAGCAAAAAGCTGAAATCTCCCTCAATTTTTAATTAATATAAATTTTAAAAAAATTGCTTCGAGGTGCATTTTTTAAATATATTATATTTGTATCATTTTTGGTAGCTCTGGGTCAAAAGGACCTTCTACAGATCGCCAATTAAAACGCAGATATTCTTTTTTTATTATAAGAAGAAATAAGCTGTAGAATATATTTTATCGTAGTTACGTTTGGAAATCAAAATGTCATTATAATTAACAATTAAAAAGTTTCACTACAGTTTTCATCATGTCAGAACATGATGTGGTTTTGGGGATGAGGTTTTCGGTGTCAACAAAAATCCGTAAGCGAAAAATAAAAATTTAATTATCTGCACGATCATCTCAAAAAATCAGCTTTCATCACGCGTTACCATCACATTTACAAAAACCCTGATTACAAAAAATGAGTGAATGACTGCAGCTAACAAAACCTCGAAAAATGTCATTTTGAGCACGCGATTTTATGAAATGAAATAAATAGGTAATGGGATATTTCTTAAAACAATCAATGCGAGATAAAGTCCTTTTGGATCGCCTGCAATACTAAAGTGACTCATTCAATGAAACAATGAAAATGAATAAAAATATAATTTAACTTGCACGAGCACATGGTGCTTGGCCGTTCATGAAATTATGTTTTGACATAATAGACTGAAATATACATAGCAGATTTCATTTTAATCTTTATTTTTCTGCTCTTATTATTGTTTATAAAAAAGATGAAAAAGAATTCTAATGATCTTTTCCGGTCATTCGAGTAATAACAGTTTATGTAAGTGGTATTCAAAATCAATTTTATTTTCTTCAGAAAATCGTTCAAAAACCTTTCTTTGAATATTAACAGCCACTGTTAAATTCTATAAAGGGATTTTTTTTTTTTTGTATAAGAAATAACTTAATTGTTTAATAACATTTGTAAGAAGGGAAAAATGATTAGGTTGATTGTTCGAGTACTTTTCTAAAAATGAGTCGAACAAATCTTTTGCATCGCAGTAATATTTAATGTCTAAAATGAGATATTTAGGCTACCATTTTAGCAATTGAATTTCCTTGACACAAAATTCGAGGAATAAAAACTGCTCGTCAAATCTCGTGATATAAATATTTATGATACAAATCAATACAATAGATGATACTGATCTAAACATTTCCTGATCCCTCAACATGCAATGATTTTAACTTAAGATTGAAATCGATAAATCCGTGGAACTCGTACTGATACATTGTAGTTTTTTTTTCTTTTCTTTTTTTTTGTGGAACATGTACTGTATAAAAGAAATAAAATAGGAGTGTAAAAAGGAAGGGTCAAATTCATAACTCAAATTACTGCATAGAATCAAATATTCTTGTTGGAAATTTGAAAATTATCATGTAATTTATAATTTAATATAACCTTCTCTTATTTTTTCACTTATTACAATATCTATTTTTCATTTAACAAATATTTTTAAAAAATAATCATCTAGCGCCATTTATAAAGCCGAGCGGATTACCCCCCCTCCCTCTATCTTGGCCTGTATCGTTGCCTGATTTATTGGCCTGATTTATTGATGTGTGAATAAAGCTAAATATCAATAAAAATTAATATACGGGATCGGGATCTTTTCATTATATATATATATATATATATATATATATATATATATATATATGCTTGCTGGATTATAGGAAAGACTTATGAGCTGAGGCCTGTAATTTCGATTATTCTACTGATATATCTGTTTATTTTGTTTGTGGCACTGTATTTTTTTCCTGTTATTCATTATTTCCTTAAAACCGATATTAGTGATTAATTTTGATTTGAATGTTCTTGAACATTATGATTTCGTTGCAAGTAAACAATTAATATTACTACATGTTTATGTTTAAAACTTAATACAAATTATCTGCATGATAGTCATATCCGAGACCTTGTTAACAACATAACTAATCGTTTAAATGATCAAATCTAATATCTATCATACGGTCAATTCTAGTTAATAAAATCATATGAACATGATTTTCAAAGTATGCAAATAATTTTAGGTTTTTAGAAATTTATTTTGAATAACAATTAAGGAAAAGATTTTTACAAACAGAAACAAGTCTTATATCAATTTTCAAGTATAGGCATAAATAAATGAATTACATTCCAGATGCCAAAGACAGAGCCTGATTTGACTTCTCTTCAAGATAAAATTTTTTACTAAATAGTTCCCAATTTATGTTTCCAAACAAACATAACCCACAGAAATTTATGATACATTTTCTTATTATTTTTTTAATGTAATTTGTGTACACGTGATTGTGCTGCATTTAAGTTTTAAAAAATGTATAAATTACTGAGAAAATTGTTATGAGGGTGATAGGAAATACTAACATGCAAGTAAAAAAGGTAAGAGGGTTGGAAATGAATAAAGAAGTCCACATATTTAGGATATATAAATTTAAAATAGTGGTAAGTTTAACATAGTAATTTATAAAATTATATTAATAAAATTTATGATCTTACAAAGCAACCCATTTTTGAAGACTGTTCCAATAAAATACTTTCAAGGAAAAAGAAATCACATTTTTATGTGCATTATTACAGAAAATGTTTTTAAAATAAATATTTAAATTTTAAAATTGTTTTTTTTATCATAAAAGTTATAAAACTTGTAATATATTCAAAATACAATTCTTTTAAAAAAAATATTCGAAATTTGTTTTACATTAGAGAAATTTAATTTTAATTTTCCTAATAACAGTTAGTAATTCTTGTTAAAAATATGTACTTTTTCATGTAGTTAAGTGAACATAATTCTTCATAAGAAATTAAAGTATTATCAAATTAATGGTTGATGTTACTCCAAAGAAAAATCTATGTCAATAAATTATAAGAATTTAATATAAATTTCAAATGAAGCGTCTCGTATTAAGTTCAAAATTATGACTTGTAATGATTCAAAATAAATTAACCTTGGAAATATAAAAAGACTGCATTTAACAAATCTATTACTATGATTTAATATGTGTATTATTGTATTTTGGGTAACTTATTACAATGGATTTCATCAGTAGCATTTAGAGGACTTATTATATATTTTTTAAATTTCTCTTCTGTTTCCAGTAAATATATAATTTTATGAAACAAGTTTAAAGACAAATTGAATAAATTGATTAATCAATTATATTTTTTAATGCCTTTGCTAAATAATGAGGTCATGTTTAAACGTTTATAAGGTCACAATAAAAAAAAAATGTTTACTCAAATAAACATACTAAAACCATGTGTAAGTTTTATATTAAATCCACACTTAGTTGAGTCAATTTCAAAATATCGATTATAGAAGATAAACTATTTTGTACCAAACAAAATAAAAAGTTTTTGAAAAATCAAGTGCATAAAAAAGGAAAGCAGAAAAAATAGTTTGATTCTATTTTATAATATAGATTATTTCAATTTCTTCTTCTTTATTTTCATTTAACTTTTATACAACTGAAAGGTTTTGACACTACTTCTAAACTAATTAATTATTTGAAACTTCGAAGGAATTATTAAAAAGATTTATTTTATTGTACACGTTTCTGTTAAGAGTTTTATTATTAAGTTTTAATTTGAACAACTCACATTTTTGTAAACTATATTATGTAGTAATTAATTGATGCAATCAAATGAAGTCAAAGATTAAATTTTGAATATTTTTCTCTCTCCAGACATGGAATCACTATATAAAGGAAATAGTAATTCTATGTAATAAAAAAAATGCAAAATCAAACAGAAAACCAGTTTAAGTTAACACTTTTATTCTATGTATGAATAAAACAAAAGTCATTGAAGAACATAGTTCCAAGGTCTTATAAAACATAAAAAATGCCTACACACCAACAAAAAAACAAAAATTTTACAATGTTACAAACATGTTACCACAAGAATGCATCTATTGACAGCGTTATCTACAAATGCATTTATATACACACAAGTCTACTTGACGTTGGTTCTGAGCTCTACTAAGATAGTGAAAATTCTTTCAAATTAAATATAGCATTAAGCTGGTGATAAGCAAGATGTTATTTATATTACAGTTACTAATCTCAACATTTTTTTTTTGCAATTATTTAAACTAATTTTTTTATAACATTTTAAATAACATATAGTAGAGCTTATAGATGTTATAAAGAAATTATGTCAAGTCAGATAGTTTGAGTATAAAAGGAAATATGTTTATAATTATCACAGTCTGTTTTTGAAAAATCAATCTTAATATATTAAAGTATCAATTCAAATGTAGTAGTAACTACAATTGAAAATTTTTTTGAATTATCAAAAGATTTATCTTCAACAAATTTTATAGCCTTTAAATTTAAAGCATAATAATTTGACTATTTTTCAAAATTATGCAATATATCTTTCTTAATATTTTTACAATAGCAGTCAACATATTCAAGTGAAACATTTCACTTTTTAAAAATACCTTTTAAGTAGATGAAATCATAATTCATAGGAAGAAAAAGCCATGAAATTACAAAATATCATAAGAAATGTATAATTTAATAATTATATTTACATTTTTTCACTACAGGTCAATAAACAACAGAATGATTTGCGAGACATCGAAACTTAACAACTAAGCATTAAAGTTCAATAAGTTCAGGTTTGCAGATCTTGTCCTAGATGAGAGCAGTGAAATGGGCCCATGCAAAGCCTATCACAAAAGAAATAAATAGTAGATGATATGACAAGGAATGATGATGCAGAAGAGAAATATACAGATGAAGTACACTATGTACACAGCTGTGCACGCAGATCGTTAGTGGTGCATTCTTCTCTTCAAATTTTCAACATCCTGTAATGGACAAATGAATAAAATAAGTTAAATTTTAATATTTTCTCAATACAAAATAGAAAATATATCAAATCTTTTTTAAATAAAAGACTCTTACCATATTATTTAAAAGAATGGAATGCATAATGAGAGTAATTTACATGTTATTAAAAATTGTTTAAAATACAAAAAAAGTATATTTCTTAATCATTTTTTTAAATTCTCATCAATGTTGAAAAATATTTACATTCCATATAAAAGGTAAGATACAGAATATGATATACTAATGTATTAAAAAATAATTTCTTGCATTTATAATTTTTTCTTTAAATTCTTATGCACTATTTTTAGACACAAATAAACAAAGAAATTATAAAAACCATATTTGCTAATTTAGATAATATTTTGGACAATATATGCTTTTACAAACTCAATTAAGAATGTAAAGGCTGAATGTACATACAAGTAAGGTTTACTTTACAAAAATTAATATATGTACAAATAAATATGCATCATTTTTTTTTAATGTTAATACTTACAGGAAGCAAAAACTCTTTCAACTGTTTATATGCTTCTTCTAAGTCATCATTCACCAGAACAAGATCAAAGTTTCCAGGAGTTTCACCTGCAAAAAACAAAGATATTGATTAAAATCTTAATTAAATAATAAAAATTAGTTCAGAGTATTTAAAATATCAGTTTAAGTACATTTAAATAGAAAGAAAAGTAATAATAGAGGCAATTAAATGCAAGTTTTTATACAATTTTATAACCTTTTTTTAAAATTCTAACAAAAACTTGAAAAATATGAATTGTTATTTATTTAATTTTAATAGAATTTCATACAAAATCACTCAAAATAAAAATTATTAAATATACGATGGTGGTTATGTAATTAAAAATACAATACTAAAAAATTAAATTGTTGTTTATGAATCCATATATAGAATCTAACTTACCATACACTAACTCTTCTTTAGCTCTACCTAGTCTTTTTTGGAGGCTTTCTTCAGATTCTGTGTTTCTATTTCTAAGACGTTCTTCCTGCAATAATTAAGGGAACTTATATCAAAATTACTTGTAAATAAATTTACAACAATAAAAATTAAACTGATGTCATTAAATTTTAATAACAAAAATATTCTTAGTTTTTAACTTACCAGAACTTCAATACTGGGTGTTTTGACAAAGATAAATTTTGGATTCAAGTCGGTTTTTTTCAGATTTTTCACTCCTACCATTTCTACATCCAGAATGCAAAGTTTTCCATTCTTCAAGATTTGCTTAACAGCATTTTTCCTGTGAATTAAAAATAAATGCCCATAAGTATACAAAAAATTAAATTTTTGAGAAGGAAGCTTATAAAATATTAATTACAGAAAAATATAAGCATAAATAAATGCATTTACTTACGAAGTGCCATAAATATTTCCAGAGAATTCAGCATGTTCCAAAAATTCTCCATTTGCAATGGCTTTCTCCATATCTTCTCGACTTACAAAATGGTAATCTGAAAATAACAATATATATTTAGAAATTTTATTTTTAAATTTACTGATTTATTTACTTAAATAAAAATTACATTTCAAAATCAAATAGCTTTTTAAGTTAATGTTAAAGAATTAAAAAAATAAATGTCTGTACAGATAATATGTTTAAAATGATTATTTATATTAATAAAATTATCAGATAATTTATCTACTTTTATTATAAAAGGATTACAACAATGATTTTTTTTCAAAATTAAAATATTTACTGTTCTTACCTTTTCCATCGATTTCATTGGGTCTAGGCTTTCTTGTGGTATCTAAAAATAAGAAAGAAAACATATATTTCTGGGGTAAATATCTAACAAAGAACAATTACAATAATTGAAATAAAAGATTACATTATATAATACAATTAACTCTTTAATAGAATCTGAAGCTAAGAAAATTAAATAAAAAATTATCATGACATTATATTTTATATAAATACGTAAAAAATACTCACGAGAAATACTGAATTCAACATAGTCTTTGTACTCGGCCAAGAAACGTTTCAGAAGAGTGGATTTTCCACTTCCTGAAGGACCACATACAGCAATGGGGCGAGGAAGACTTTCAAGCTTTTTCTCACTCTTCCATTTAACATTCTCTGTAAAGAAATAAAAGAAACAATATAATTTAACATATTTACATAATGCTAAGCATAAATTTTTATAGATTTTATAGATTATTTGAATCTCTAACTTTTTTGATATTTGATATGCAAAATAGGATTTAAAGCCTTTTAGTATAAAAGTCATCAGGTTGATAATACCAAGTAAACCAAATAAAAGTATGGTTTGGTTTAACTGAAGAATATTTACAATTCTGTTTAAGTAGATTACAGTGTTCTTTACTAGCATTAATTCAATAGATTATAACTATATTTATACTAAAAATTTTGCATGATTATTATTGAAAGTATGAAAATTCAATAGATAAAACTACCTGTTTGACCAAAGTTTTGTAATATTATTTTGTCTCAAATTTTTGAATTTAAATGGCCAATGTTATTATTCAGCAAATGGCCTATTTATACATATTAAAATTGTTTCCTTAGATATATATTAGAGAAGATAAACAGAGAAAAATAGATATTTATTGTTATTTATGCATTAAAAGAAAATAAACTAAGGAAATAATAATCTTTTCATATGAAAAATATTATGGTATGCTTCACAATTGTAATATTTATAACACAATCAGGTAAATTATATTGTATTTTCTATAATAATTATAAATTTAAAAAATATCAAATACATTACCAATAAATTAAATAAATGTAATAATACATGGCATGAATTTTCTATAACAGACAATCGATAATGATCGATCCGAAATAGCGAGTTAATTAAATTTGGAGACCGACTAATTAAATTAAGGATATCAAACTAGTTTTCACATGCATAATTCTATTTTTTTATAAAATACGCGCAATTATTTAAAAAATATATAAATTTAAACAGCAGTTCAAAACACCGATAAATTTCAGCATCTGACATAACGTCGTGCAATTTAAATTGGTAAATAAAAACAAATGATAACAACAATCAACTGCTGCCATCTAGAATTGTTAGATAATACTGCGCGACACGTAACCAGATAGAAAGAGAACTTCCGCAATTGTCTTTACTACAAAAGAAAACATTCGCTTAATTTATTTGATCATAAAGAAACATTTATTTTCAATTACCTGATTTCAAGCTGGAAATTCCATTTTGATATGGCTTTGTAATAACCCCATTAGCAACTTCCATTGTAAACTTATTTGCGCACAAATTTTTAGAAAAAGGTATAATATTTTGATTGTAAAACGAGCGCAAAAATAAAGCTGAATTAGAAGTCAATTTGCAGATGGTAAAAAAGCTCATATAAGCTTTAAAAATAGGAAATGATTCAAAGAAAACCACACCTATACAAGCAACGTGGTATAATAGCGGAAAGGGTTGTTTACCTTTGTCTGAAAATTTGGATCAAAGTTGTAGTGCTATTCAATGAAAACTTTTTATTTTTAATTTTACGTCATATTATACTGCGGAATGTTGTTGCAATAATTTTTTATTTCGATTTTTATATTTCTTTTTGCATGAATTTCCAAAACTGAATCTAGATATTTTGAAGAATATCATTTCAAAATATATTAAAAGGATAAAATTATATTGATTTGGATTTTCCTCACTAGACTTAATATTTATAAAGTTAAGAATATTGCTCATAAATATATATGTCAGATAAATAATTCTTGTCAAGTTTCTAAAAGACCATGCCCCCAAAAATATTGCCAATGGATGATTGAGTAAACCATAATACAAGGGGAAAATAAGCAATGGGTCTTAAAGCTTAATGTACGAACATTTTAAGAGTTGAATTTCCAATTTTTGAGAACTTCAGTATATAATGATGCAACAATCATACATTTACGATCTGTTATGGGTGAAACTAAAAGATATTAATTATGTTACATAAAGCGAAGGTTTTTTATTTAGAAATATGTCTATTTAAAATTTATTATTCGAATCACTGCGAAAGATTTGAGCTGATTGGCATAAAAAGTTTATAAATAAAAGAAGCTATTTTCAAGTTAATTCTTATTATGTTTAAGTAGTTTAAATGAATAATTACGTTTAAGGAAAGAAATATCAATTTAATATGGTAATACAAGCCTTGTCAATTTTGAAACAACCAATTATGAGAAAAATTAAAATTTTAAACGAATGTAAGGGAAAAAAAACAAAACCGAATTTTAAGAAAACTAGCTTTTTCTTTTAATTTAAAAATTATTTATTAGGTTTTTTTGGTAGTTAAGGAGTAAACTTCCAATTAAAACTAAAACTCTACTTTTCAGTTAGAAAGTTTCTTTTTTAAAAATCGTTATATAATTTTAAAAGACTTAAACGCGTGCATGATTTTTTTTCTCTCTTTTACACAACAATCAATATAAGGTTTACAAAATTCCAAAATAATTGTTAACTTACATTCACTCGGTTTGAAATGAGACTTCAAATTAAACAGGAAAATTAATTACGGATTTTTTTTTAAAATTGCAATAATATTAACAGGCACCTTTCTATTACATTTATCAGAAAGAAAGAGTAATATGCCTTTTAATATCAAGAGGTATGACATAAAACAAGTTATAAGCAAAGCAGTTGCTTGCTTACCAATAATCCAGTCTTCTCGAGGATAACGACATCTCCAGGGAAAGTCTGGCAGATACACGCCGTTGACAGGGATGGCATGCAGAAGGGAATCCATGTCTCTTCAGTGAAGACGAGGAACGTAAAGGGTTATTTCTCAAGAGAGAGCTCTGTAAATACAATCGATGCAAACGGAGGGACGGCTCCCGTATTTATCTGGAAGAGCAGGTGATTCAGTCTGCCCAAGATGGATAGAACACGACCTGATCACGTGTAAAGTACTGGGGGCGGAGACAATTTCTTCCTTCTGCATTAGCCATCCTTGGGGCGGGCGCGAGGCGCAACGCCTCAAGACGCGTTACGTCTACGAATCTGATAAGATAACGTAAACAAGGAATCAGTTCCTTCATCTTTCGGCTGGTCACGGGATTCGTCAATCGAGCGAGGGGACCCAAGTCCTAAGAGATAAGGGATATCTTAATCTCATCCCAATCTATTTATGGAAGCAAATAAACATTAGGGGTTTTATTTCACATGTGACCCAATTTGTTGCATCCAGTTAATCTCCGTTTTGGTTGGTGATGACCGAAAAAGCACGCTGTAACTAGACGATCATCAACAGATGCGTGCCATAGAGATGCAACTTCCAGGGACATCGACCACAGATTCTTTTTTTTAACCCTCAAGTTCAAAACAGACTTTTTGTCCTCATGAGTGAAAGAAAATATTTTAGAAACTCTGTAAATTTAGAAACGTACTTCCTCATTCGATAATATTGAAGTGAAACTTTCAAAGATCTCGTTAAAAAGACTTCTCATATGTTTAATTAGTCTCTAATAAACATTCCTTTTATTAATGAATTTGGTTCTATTCAAAGAATTCGTTAATATATTTCTTTATAATTACAGAAAAAAAATAATAAAGTTTCTCTCCTGTTTGTATATAATAACTGATTTCATTTAAATTGTAGATAATTTTCGCTAGGATTCTGATAAAGCAAGATGTGATAAGTAAAGTTTGTGGCTAAATTTCAGTGTAACTAAAAATCCGTATATAATATTTTATTTAATATCACAATGCAAGACTATTGGATAGTTAAGATGTTTTTAATCAAGCTTAAATAAAATTTGTTTCCATGCGATTCTTTTAGCACCTTTAAAAACATAAGAAGAAAAATACATGATTTTGATTACATGAATAGGAATTTTATGAAATGTTGACATAACACTTTAAAAATTCTTGAAAATATATACTATTATTAAAATACAAAGGGTGAGTGACCAGGAATGTAATAATAAATTGTAATAAAACCTTCAGCATTTAAAAGTACCTTGGCAAGTATCTATTTGTAATTAGTATGTATCAAATACATCAATATATTTAAGGTACATGAAAACAAGCATCTTATGTATTTTAAGTTCATTTTTTTTTGTATTTTATACCGAAAGTGCATTCTTAATCTCTAATTAGTTGTTTTCGATATGGCAAATAAATTTTTGAGGATGCTGTCAGTAATAATCCCAAACTAATTTTTATGAAATTCTTGCAACACAGATAACTATGCTTATTAAGAAAATGGGGAGATTCGAGTACCTAAAATTACGAATTGATGACGGGGCTTTCTTTTTCATAATTATTCGCTGTTTTTGGAATTTTTTTGAAAATGTTATCACAATAGATTCAGTGCCTAAAATTTATTTCAATTATCAAAATATTGATATACTGTTTATAGTAAATGCATATTTTGATACGAAAACTGTACAAAAAATCAGCTGAAATAATGGAATGTATGGAACTAAAATATGTGCCCCGACATATAACGATATTTATATAATATTCTAGACTATCATTCAGAGAAAAACTAGAAAGTTACGTATCTCTTGCTATTCCTTTGCATAAAACTTATAATACTAAAAAGAAAAATAAGACATTTCTAGCAACCATTCGTACTTTTTTCATTGTACTTATCAATCACATAATATTCCAAAGAAATTCTAATTTTAGAAGAAAAATTGCATATTTTTTATTAATCTCATCTTAGCATTTATTTTATCATACATTCTTTTCACACACATATTATTTTCAATTCCAATAATAATCATACATTCTTATCATACATTCGTACATTTGTATGAATGTATGATACATTTTTATATACATTCAAATCATACATTTATCATACACTCTGTATACATTCTATCATATATTCTAATGAATATATATTTTTATATACATTCATTATAATACATTTATCATACATTCTGTATACATTCTATCATATATTTTAATGAATATATATTTTTATATACATTCATTATAATACATTTATCACACATTCTTTTCACACACAATATCTCAATTCCTTTGGAATATTTTATGCTTTTCATAAAAATGATATTTTTCCTGGAGAAAATTAATATATTACCATACTTTTTAATAAATTTAAATATCACATAGATCATCTTATCCGTCGAAATTCTGCTGCAAGTGCTATTTGGAAAGTTATCCTGGTAGATTTACCTTTTTTGAGAATAAATTGGTTTACTTTAATTTTCATAAACCTGATGGGTACTTAGGTTTAGATTAATAATGACAACGACAAAAAAATATTTTCAAAGTACTAGTTGAACTGTAATATATCATTTTTGATATGTTTCTAATTTCTGCGATTAATTCGAAATTATTTAAACCTGAACAATTGAAGATACATTTTGCTGCTATTGTTTCCAGTTCGATGAAAATGATAGAAATTTGTATGAAGAATTTTAAACGAAATAAATCTCCTAGCAATTCTTATTCTTGATAGTGTCGAAACAAGATAGAGGTAAAAGTTATTAATAAATTAGTTTAAAAGCATTTTGCAATACAAAATAGGAAATATTTCGGTTCTTGGTTGCAACTTGGAAATGTATATATCAGAAATTGAAATTGCACCAGTCTCGATGACTCATAGAAACCCTTTTAACGAAAGTTGTTTTCAACTAATTTTCAATAAACAAATTCGGGAAATCTAAATATAAACTTTAGCCATTTGGTTTCAAAACTAATTGCAAGGCAGGTGTTCTCATATGCGATAAGGAACACATCTGCATTGACAGACGAAACAAAAATTTCCATATAGTAGTGACGACATATGGTAGGGGTTACAAGTAAAATTGATTTATAAATTAGTTTCAAAGTATTTTGCAATATAAAACAGGAAATATTTCGGTTCTTGATTGAGGCTTGGAAACATATACATCAGATGATGAAATTGAAACTACGTCATGCTCGATGACTCATAGAAAACCCTCATATCGAAATGTGGTTTCAACAAAGGTGTCTTCAACCATTCCTTATCACTTTTAGAAAATAAACAAAGGCAAGAAATCTAAATATAAACCTCAGCCATTTGATTTCAAAACTAATTGTAAGGCAGATGTCCCCATACGTGTTAAGGAACACATCTGCACCGAAAGACGAAACAGAAATTGCATCACTACAAAATGATTCAATGAAGGCTGTATTTCGAAACATGGCGCAAAATAAAGTCGGGGGGTTGTTTCGCCATATTTGCGAGCGAGTTATATTTAATCCAGCATTATCTTGCTGATAAGGTAATCTCGGAATGCATCTGGGAGGGGGCTCTCGTTATCCGTGAAATAAAAATTTTGAAATGGAGAAGAGATAAGAGATGAAAACTAGAGCTGTTAGTTCTCTCTTACCTTCTTACGAAATCGAGATAGACCCATTCATCAGAAAGGGCCATAGTACTATTGACCGTAAATAGATAACCTTCGATTTCAAAAGGCTGCCGATAATGGAAGGACATTCATGGTTCGAAGATACTTCCTACAAATTTGATTTCTAACTTTTCCCGTACAACATCGCCGCTTTTCTTACGATTTCTAAAAAAGTATTGTAAAAATTCCAAGTTTCCACCCTTAGGCATCAAATTAATACTTATTCTTTTTTTTTTTTTTCATTTTGAAAGGACGGGATTATTTTTTAATACATGGTAAATGATTTTGTAGTATCAGAAAAAAATTTCTTTTCCAGACTTCAAAAATTCGCTTCGATTGAAAAATGTACTCTCTAGATGAATATTTGACGTCAAACACGAAATAAATTACCAAGAAAATGCATGCCCTTTTACAACTACTATTGATATAAGAAAATATGAAAACTAATTTTAACAAGTTCTCAAATAAAAAAATAATTTGGTAAAAAATGTCTATTGTGTCGTATTCAACAGGAATCTTCTGATGAAACATACTATTATATTAAAAACCAAATTTAGAGAATTATTTGTTTCCTTTCGAATTAATATTCATTTATGTAAAATAAACGATTAATTCATTCAGAATTCGAGGCTCAAAAAATAATTTTTATTCAGTTTTTACAACCATTCAATTTAATTGCATTACATCTTGTCTTTTCAAGGGAAGAAATTAAAACATTTTTTCTAGCTTTTAGAATAAATTCTTTCATAACTCTCAATACTTATATGTCTACAATATTAATAAAACTATTTGAAAACAGGGCTCGACTTAGCCTAGCTGGGGCCCGGGCCAAAAACTTCTTTACTTGACTACTTTAATAATGAAGAACATTCATTAAAGAAGGAAACTTAAAATAAAAATTTTATTCGATTTGGGGGGGGGGGCAGTCATGTGAGACCCATGGGGAACTGCCCCGTATGCTCCTGCCCTGTCAGGCCCTGTTTGAAAATAAATGTTTTAATGGATTTCATTTTGATATAATTAGAGCCACAATTTAATTTGGTGTATAGTCTTTTGTAAATATCTTTAACATTCAAACTGTGACTGTCGCTAATTATTTAATGTTATGCTCTTCGAAAATTTGTATTTACAGCTAAATAAATACTAGATTATCTTAGTTTTCCATTAGAAAATGCATTTTCAGCTAATTAAATATTCATTTTTTTTTGTCCTAGAAGACTTTTAATATTTTAGACAATGAATTTCTTATTTATTTAAAAATAAGTAAAGAATAATTGAGACAGTTGTAAGTATTCTCATTCCGATTTATTTTGCTTTAAATAATCTGTCTTATATATTTAACTGCATGTATGATAGAATCATAATTTGAAATATAAATGAGAATTTTATTTTGATGCAAATATCTTATATTATCAAATGTCGGTTTAGCTGAATAAGATATGACGTTTCTATTATCTTGTCATCTGTAGATCACAAAGTAGATTCGTGGGGATATAACTAACACTGCAATTTGTAAAATGGCGCTCTTGTGTGTTGTTGTTGTTAAATTTAAAACTGCACATCAGATTTATAACTGATGATTTCGATTATCGGTACAATGTTCACTTACAAGTATATACAGCTTTGCTCTGATAATTTTAAAAATAAAGATAGCCTTGTCTCTTTGAATAAAGCGAAAGCTAATGTTTTTAAAGGTTATTAAAGTTATAAAAAGAATTCTTGCCGTTACATAAAATCTATACTGTGGTAACCCTGCATTTATATGATCAATTCCGGTTTCAACTGGTGATTTTTATGATTTTCAGTCAAAGCGTACTTTAGAAATACTGCGAAAAAATTGTCCCGCGGGTCGTCCTTGATAGGACTTGTTTAAAGACAACTTATGTCATCGATGTGTTTGAATTTGTTGAGTTATTTTCTTCCTTTCGCTCCTTATCTCTCTTTTATATAGATACCAAATGTCAAATTAGTTCCTATATCGAGAGAAACTAGAGATATCTATGTTGTGTCTGTCAGCACGCTTTGGTTCCGATACGAAGCGGTTTATAAGAAGGGATCAATGTTTAAACACAGGGCTGCAAAGTAACTATAAATATTTACGCCATTTACAATAACTGTGAATTTATGAAAATAAAATTATAATTTGTAACAATAAAAAAAAAGAAAAGAGGAAGCCATGTTCAGGGACGAAATACTAAACTTGAGCATTTTTTAAAAAAAAAAACTTTGATACGAACTGTCCAATGGTATTTCTCTGTCTATTTAAACTAGATGTTTATTACTAGAGTTCTAATCATGTCTGTGTTTATAGTTTTGACCATATAAGAACTTTTTTTTCTCGTCACATAACGCGATTTTAATACTTGTTTTTGAATATAAAAATATACCAAAACATTAATACTTTTTTTTTTGCTTTATATTTTAGAGAGAATTATCAAAGATCTTATTTCACCACTTTAATCAAAATATATACACTGTGTTCTCTCAAGTAGTGGCCCAATATAAAATTTTCAAACCAGCATATAGTTCGAATAGGGGAATAAACGTTTTCAATGACTGGCAGTTAATAAATATGTTTACAAATTGTAACTTTTAATACAGTCCCCCTTTTCTTTAAATTATGTTTAGTAAAATCTTTTTAATACTGCAATATTTTAAATAACAACAATGAAAAAATTCTTTCTTCTGTTGCCAAAACTGATCGACTTATGAAGCACAGAAAATCATTATTTTAGAGGAATTGAACACATAATTTCGGTCCTCGAAGGATGTGTTAAGGTATCTGCAAATTGAAATTGAGCACCTTTTCGTTCCAAATTTTTTACTGAAATAAGATTTTATACAACTCCTAATTAATTAGTCAGTCCATTAAATAGTAGCTGGTACCCAGCCCATTGCTGTTGCAGATGAAATGATTTTAGAAATATCGTAAGAAATTTAGAACAGTTGTCTTGTTTAATTAGGAATAATAGAAAGAATGATATTTATTTTCTTGTCAACAATGATTCCATTTATTTAAATTGAATGATAAAAAGGTATAAATATTATTTATCTACTTTTTTACTTTGTATTTAATAATTGTACAATACTTATACCCTTCGTGTAGGTGCAAGCAATATGTTGGCAATTTTATCGCAACTGAATAAACAGTACGGCAGTGCATATAATACGAACAAACGAAAAATTTTCTGATGTATTTGATGACTTAAAGAACCCTATAATTTATTAGAATTTTTAACTCTTTTCAGAAATGTATACATTGACTTAAACAATCCAAAATAAATTATTCCTTTCTTTTAAAGTCTTTTTCCATTATAACTTTTTCATATTTAGCTGTTTAAGAATTAACTATTGGACCATGATACGATCTTCATATTATATATATATATATATATATATATATATATATATATATATAT
>JAOUZG010017399.1:5653011-5694634 GCA_026289955.1 Argiope argentata
ATATATAATACCTTCTATTCTGTAAATACGAAATTATAAATGAAAAAATTGATTTATGTAGATGTATTTAGTCTGAAATTAGTGCTTCAGAATCTAGCGTAAGTTTTGATAAGAAATGCTTACTAATTGGCAATAGAAAATACTGCAAGAAATGGAATGGGAAATAAAATCAATGAATCTAGATATCATCTAGAGTTTTACAAATTGATTCACACATTAAACATTAATATTGTTACGTTATTAGCGTAGAGGGTTCAGAGTGAATGGACTTTACTTGAGAACAGCACAAATAAATTTATTTACAGCTATTTACAGGATGACTTGATAAAGGAAAACTCCAGATAAAGTAAATTCAGCAGTCAACAGTCACTTGCAGCGTAAATACAAGCCTTACGCGCAATAAACACAGACTGCGAAACAGATATCGTATGGCACAGCAAACAATAAATCAAAGCGAGTTCAATTATACAACGTTAACAACAAACGTAAACACAGCTCACTAATAACAAGCGAGAAAAGTAATCCGCTCGTCCAACGAGTCGCTACTCTTCCGAGAGGAAACTCTCAACTCCCGAAACTATGGCAACCTGTCCCTTATATAGCCGAGCGAGCACGCGAAGCTTCAGAAAACATCGCGAGCGATCCAGCGGCTACCAGACTATTCCTTTCGCCATACCAACCCGGCTGGCGCCAAGCCCTTCGTCAACCGTCGCCAATCGCTCTCTCCTCTCGCGGCTTTTGCACGTTTGTAATAAATGAGAAGAAATAGTTTTGAAGTAATATAGGATAGCGTATATTGGCTTCTTATACATTTTCTTATTCTGCAACATAAATGCTTATAAAATGGAATATTACGTGATACTTTGATATTGGAAAAATTTAATGTGAAAATTATTAATTCACTTAATTCCATATTTAAGTTCTGCCATACACGTAGAATTAGCAATTAGCAATTTTTAATTAATGAATAAATGCTTATTATTAAAATATTAAATTAAGTGATTAGAAAATAAATTATCTGTAACATCTCTTAATGGAGCACGCATGCAATTCTTTAAAATATTTTTATTCTTTAAGCTTTAAAGAAATATTCAAATTTTAGGATGGTCGAAAATAGGAAAGAGTGTGCATGAGAAAGTATTCTGAGCTTATGGAAGAATATTTTTAAAGAACTAAGTTTTCTTCTAAGCTTTAGACCGAATAAAATTTCATTAAAAAAGTTAATGCGAGGTAAAAAGGCATAATCTAAAGTTATTTTATTTAATTAAAGTCAAATTAATTAAATATACTTTTTAATTGAAAATATAACTATCTAAAATAAAAGAAAGAATCCTAATCATTACCTTATCCTGAGTTAGAATCTTATCTTTTTACCTTTCCACGTCTGTATATTTCAGTCAATATGATTTATATAATTTTTTTAATAATTGTATCTGTTAATTCAGCATTATTTTCAGCCCTTTTCTATTATCAATTTATAAATCTTTTTCAAATAAAAAGTTAAAATTTGATAATTTATAAACCAGATCAGATTTCTACTATAGAAAAATTATTTTATACATTATACTATCAACGAATTCATGCTGGGATTTTTTTCAAATGATACCTTATTCAATGACAAGTTCATTTTGTCATATTTTTAAAAGTTGATTTAATATTTATTACAGTTAATTTTAAAATTATATAAATTTTTTCAATGAAACTATTTTCCAACTTTTATTTCCGAATTTTATTCATTCCAATTTACAGAATTTCGTTGAATATTCTTTAGCATTATTATAAATAAATTAATGATCACAAACCAGTTCTTGTGTTTAGCTACTGAAAACATTTCATTTCATGGTAATAATTTAAAATGTATTAAAAGTTTTAAACAGTTATTTAAAAAAAATTAAAATTTTCTCAGAAATGAATTTTTACTTCAACTTATATATCATTTAGAGACATTTCATTTTCAAATGAATTAGAAAATTCAGATTTTTTTTAAAAAAACTCATTTTAGTTCTAAAGGTGCTTTTCTTCTTATATTTAACATTTAGCTTCCGGGGATACCAAAGTTCAAGTTATTTTTCTCTTCTTAACTATTTTAAATCATATAAGTAAAGACTCAAGTTAATTATTGTTATGATATATATTTTAAATTTATTATTCAAACAGTAACCTTCAGGCTATAAGTTATTTTAGGATTTATAATTTTAAAAATTAAACTTATAAAGTTTTTTTAAGCAATTGAAAAACTATTTTACGAAATAGTTACTATTGATGGCTTTGTTTTCCAATATTTAACGAAATATTTATTGACTTCTCTGGAATTTTGCAATCTTCAGAGCTTTTGATTTTTTTTCATTTAAAACTTCTCATAAAATTCCACATTCCCACACAAGAATTTAAAAATTTATCATTAAATGAGTATAAAAGGCTTTTTATCAAAAATCCTTTCGTAAACAGAAAATCGTGATAAAAGAAAAAAAAAGTCCCATAATACGGTTCTATATTTACAATTCAGTATTCTTTTAAGTATTCAAAGATTTGACATTATTTAGGAGAATAGTGTTGCAATTCTTATCTGAAAATTCTGTTTAGTAAGGAAAACAGGAGCCATTGAAGCTCTTTTCTGTTTGCCGATGAGCATAGAAAACTCCGTAGTAAATCATATGGTCTTCTAGAAAATTTACGAAATTTAACAATGAATAAGGCAAACTTAAAAATTTCCAGGCTTAGTGGAAGCATGAGAATGTTTAATCTTAAGATGACGTCTGATTTTATGGCGGAGATGGGAAAAGTAATTTATACTGATTGCAGGAAAAAATATTTTACAGGGACTGTGGAATACATATTCGAACACAATTTACTTTTTTTTTTTTGGAGAATGTTCCTGAGAGGTAAAATATCGTCTAAAATCTGCGTCAAGCTCAGCTGGAAAACAATCTCATAAATTGTGCTCGCTCAAGCGCGTGAAAGAAGAATAAATAATAACAAGAGGATTTTACCCTACGGAAAATGTCGCGGATGAAGATAACAATATCGGAGTAATCTGTTGAATCAGCTGCGCTTTGAAATTCAGTAATAAGGCGAAGTTTAGAAGAGTGAGAACCATAAAAATATGCTGCAAATTAAAGACAAAATTATTTTTCCTTCTTATAGAACTTGTTCTTGATAATTGGTTTTCGAATTTTAAACAGTTCGATAGTTCGAATCGTGAAAATATTCAAATCAGTATTCTGAAATTTTTTTCGTGAAGCTAAAAAGTGTTTATGATAATGCTGCTATATAAATTCTGTTATACAATATTCCATAAAAATCCTACAATATTAATAGTATTTTACCACTACAGTGTTACAAGAGAATCCTATTAATACAGGAGCCCTGGTGGCTCCCTGGTTCGGGGCAGTAGTAGACAAGATCAAACTGCTCTTACCCTTTCCTTAGTGGCCATCTATTTATCAATGACGTTTATCGGAGCTGCTTAACAGTTCGGAATCTGCACTAAATGTTCTTCAGTATAGGCCTCTCCTTTCCACATTTTATCTTGTCTGGGGCTTACCAGGCAGGACCTGGCTCATGATTCCCTTTTGGTACTGGACTATCTCAGGGTGAATGAGTTCATGGACCTGATCTAGCTCTGATGGTCATGGGGATGAGAAACAACAACAACTAATGCGAATTGCCCCAAAGCTGTCGTCCAGAATTTAAAATAACATCGTGGAGACCATATATGATATCGCTCAATTGCATTATTCGATCGAGTTACGATGAAGTTAGTGAGCTTTTTATTTGTTTTTAAATGTTATAAAATAAACCTGGATATGTAAAATTTTTATTGCTGATTGAATCAAATTGATTTTAACCTTTAGCGTTGCTTTAATCATTGGCTTCGTTTCTACGATATTATATTGCATGTATATTGTCGCGAAGACTCAATTAAAGACAAGAATAGTTAGAAACAATTGCTTTTATTAGCACCAAGCAACTCGCTGGAGAACAAAATAGAGAACCGAGAAGAACTCAGCTTTTATACATCGGGAGAACATTCGAGAATCAGCTCATACGAATGGTAAAGAATGTTCTAGAATCATCTCGATTTTAGAGAAATAGTAAGATTAATTTTAAATTAAAATTCTAGTCTTTGGATAAAATGCGCTGGCCGGGAATCGAACCAGGGACCAAACGATTTGCAGTCCAATGCTTTGCCAATCGAGCCATGGGGGATCATGACAATCTTTCTTTTAGCGGCAATATTTTAGACTTAAATTAGGTATAATTCATACTTTTTAATTCATATAATGTTGGCAGACCTGTATAGACATCACATAATTTGGGTTTCAATTCAAATTAACTGCATTGCCTTTCAAAGTATTTCACGGCGAATGTGGCCAGCAAGAGCATTATAAACTTTTAATGTTTTTATCAATGTAAAATAGCGTTTATGTGAATACTAGGGATTGTTATAACTATTGCTTGGCCCCAGCAACTGATGAGAGTATGAAGACACTTCAAAATAAGAAAAAAACATAAAGAAGGCAAATAGAAACGATTTTAATATTTTTCTATTATTGATATGTCTGAGGGAAAAAAGGAGGGGAGGGGGAAGGTTGTTTCGTTCTAAAATTTAAACCTCTTTTGAACTAGATTGGCAGGTATTTCTGAATATCAGTTTTTTTAATCTTACCATAAAATATTGCGAATAATCTTTTCATTATTTGAATATGAATGAATTAATCATTATAAAGAAAATTAATATACATTACTATAAAATGATTTTAAACTACCAGTTTGCCTAATGTTAATATAATGTATTGCCTATTACTTTATTATTTCATGCAACAACTTTACAATCATGTTTAAATTATTATAATATTCCGTTTTTACTATTTTATTCAAATATGATGTTATATTATTATGAAACCATTGGAAAAGAATCGACGAGACAAATTTTAAGGTTAAACAGCTACACCCCCTCTCGACCTAAGGAAGAATATAATTGAGGGGAAATTAAACAGGAGCATAACATAAATTTTAAAGATTCACAATGAATATCATAGGTTGCTGTTGAAGGAACTTAAAATAATTCTCTGTCAATGGTGATATATACCTTCATTTTTGTAGAAACTTCATAATTTTTACTATTCGCACCAGAAATTTTTTATTTTGAACAATACTTTAACAACAGGCTATGCTGAACCTGACCGATTATTAAATAAATGCTTTTAAAACAAATATTTATGTAATTCAGTTTTCTAATCGAACATCGGCTGTTATAATCTGCATCTTTATTTCCTCTGTTGAATGAACATATAGTAATGAGACTATTTTGCCTCAACTACAAGAAACCAACGCGATTGGTAGTCGTGGCCAGGGCCCGGCTTCGCCTAATTGGGGCCCGGGGCAAAACCTTCTTTGGGGCGCCTTCTTCTTTACTATTTTAGTTATAAAGAATATTCATTAAAAATGGAAACGTAAAATAAAATTACTATTTGATTCGGGGTCCTAACTTATGTGGGACCGGGGGCAACAGCCCCGTATACCCCTACCTTAGTCACGCCCTGGTGTTGGCATACAGCTTATTCCGTTCAATTTGATAAGGCGGATATCAATTTTTATGATTTCTACTATTGAGGATTTTTAACTATATTTTGGGGCATCCGGAGTTTAACTATATCGGGGCCATTTTTTAATATCATTCTGATCTTCTACATTTGAAGAATTTAATAAACCACAGAAATGAATATTTAGTAAACCTTCTTTAAGTAATACTTTTGGTTCAACATATTTATAGCTAATATAATAATGTAGAATAGAAAACTGCAGTATTGTGATGACCCACCGATCTAACAGACATTATTTTGATGGGTAAAATTAATGAGAAATATATAAAAATGAGTATTTTTAGTTACAGAAAATCATAAATCCCAGATTTCCTAAGTTAACTACAGTCAATTCATTTTTTAAAAAATATTAAACAAAAAATTTGAAGAATTGCAGAAAAAAATCGTAAAGTTTCTGGTTTACACTAAAACAATCTCTTTAAACTGAACAAAAAAAAAACATTATGCTTAACGTTAAAAACACCTGTAACAATATTGTTTCAGTGAAAAGTATTTCATCAGATGACATAACTGGCTTTGATAGATATGAAATACTTCCGATTAGACTTCAACATCTAAAGTATATAGTTTTAAATTTAACAAGACTAACATTTAATGGCTGGCGAATGTTTAGAGAATTTGTATATAGTGAATAGTTAACTATAATGAAATCTTCACTAAAACCTTGAACATTTATTAGCACTTGTGAGGAAAATTTGTAGAAATTGCAGCAAATAATCACGCCAAAACGTAGTTAAAATTATAACATATAAAATCATGTCTTGGTATAAAAGCTATATTGGAGAAAAAGAATTCCTAGTAGCACACAAATATTGTACAATATTGATCAATATTCGCAATATTGTTTAATATTGTAGAATATTGTTTTATATCATATAACATTGTACATTATTGAACAATATTGTGCTACAAGATGTGCTACCTGGGATATTAGCTTTCAATACCACATCAGTTCCCTCGTAAATAGACGTACATTATATATTAATGTAAATTTTTTTCATAAAATATTAAAATAAACGAAACCTTACTAGTGCTAGAGTCATTACTTAAAATAAGATAACTTGCATCAAAATGATTTTTTTAAAACTGCCGAAAGCTAGCTTTTACAAAAAGGAAAACTAATTTTTAAAAAAATCAGAAAATTTGATTATATATTACTAAATTTGAATAATAAATGAAATAATTTTTTATATTCAATACATTTTATACAATTTGAATGGCAACAATAAAAATAAAATAATTTTTCTGCATGTAGAAGTATAGTTCTAAATATTCGTGATTCTAGTTTCTGTTTAACCCGGCAAAACCTACGAACCAAGTTTCTAGAACATACGCCGGAGAATACATCTTCATTCCTTCCTTCTTCTAGTTCTAAATTAACACAATTTAAATTTATAGAGTTATAAAATGTTCAATAGAGCATTCCTTATGTTAATTTCATTTGTGAGTAAAATTGAAAGAAAATTTGTTCCATAATTTGGATTACTGTAGCGTACAAAGAATTGGTAAATATTCATACCAATGAATACATGGAAGAATAGAATTCTGTACATGGAAGAATAGAATTAAGAGTAGAAAAGGAATTGAATAAACTCTTACCAATGAATAAGCCGTTGCTCTGTTGCATCTTGAAAATGAATAAGTGATGACCAAACCAGAAGGCACGAACTGAAATAAGGGCTATCGTGGTTTTATTTGAGCTATCAACAGGTGAGAAAAGGCGGGGAGAGATCACCTGTTTTCACAATCAATAACGATTGACGCTAGACAAGGTAGACAAAAGAAGAAAAAAAGACAGTCCTCCACCAGAAATAGATGAAACTGTTCTTGTGGAAAATGAAGTTCTAAGTATCACTTTCCGTGCTCAGAAACAATTTATCGTTCTTTGTTCTTCCCAATTCACTTATTTATGACTTCTACGAATTCTGACGAAACAACTAAGAAAAATGCGTAACCCGGTACAAAAAAGATGAGATCAAGAACAAATCAGACAACTTCAAAATCGCTTTCTTAAAATTAAAAAAAAAACTTTAAAATCTTAGTTTAAGACTTAACGAAGATGCAAGATAAATATTAAGTATAAAAATTCGTATTTTGATCAAGCGAAACGGCTAATTCATTAATAGCGATTGTTTTTAGTTTATTTTATTCACAAAAGTTTTTTTTCAGTAGTTGTTAAGACACTTTGTAATATTCTAAATTTCTTTAAATTATATCTAAGTTAGTTGCTATCTTTCGGAGCATTTCAGAAGTATTAATATCTTGTTAATGATACGTTTATATGTATAGAATCAGGTTATACTTATGACATAAAGAGACAACCTGGACATCTTTAATTTGCACTGTATTGAATGCTATCCAAATTTACAAAAATGAAAATGTGATGAAATGTTTCCATTTAACAAACGGAACATTCAATATTAATAAATTTATTTAGAAAAAACAAGCAGAATGTAATTTGAATGAACACATTAAAAATGCCTTCACATTTCTTCTTGAAAAGAACATGTTTTAAGAAACCAGAAAGTTTTTTTTTCTGTTTCATATTAATCAGATATCAATTACCAGTTTATAACTGTAATCTGAAAGTTCCAAAATGTTACTTCCCACTCGAATACCTTTCAAATTTTTCATTTCTATTATACAACGATTTTATACTTTTACGCTCTAGAACCCACCAAATTTGCTCTCCTCATAATTTTTGTAAATATTAAAGTATTTAATATTATATTAATTCTTTTATTATACTATTATTAAATAATAACTATTTGTAAGTATTGAAATATTAAAGTTAAAAAATACGAGCCTTTTATGTTCTATTTAAAAAACATTTATTATGATAATCATTAGCATCCATACTAATTAACTCATAATAATTTATTTTAAACATTGATTTTAATAGTGTTTTTTTTGTACATGTCATCGTTATATTATTTTTAATTAAAGGTTTTATTTGCAAAATATAGTATCCATCAAATAACAACTACGTATTATTTAAATCAGCGAGCAATATTCTCCCCGAAACTTTCTCGCATATTCTCCAATAAAAGTCTTATCGTGGTCTTAAAGTAAGACTTCGAATGTCTTGGATTGCATTAATTATGAAATGGTAATCTTATCTCAGGCATGAATCTCACATTTCTGCTAAAAGTATTATCCGAATATATGCTTTAAAAGCTTTATTTCTCTGGCCGATCGTAACTGATGATTGTAACGGTTTTTGATTTGGATCTCAAATTATAGGTACACTATTCCGCATTCTTTTGATTTAAACCTCTGTGTTTATAAATTATACAGTTTACATGCACACGGAAGTAAGGATCGAAAAACAGCCAGATATTTGACTGAATTGGTTCAAGTTTGAAAAGAATCTACATTTTAGATGCTAAATCTGTATTTTATCTTTATAGCTCTTTATGTTTTCTAGTTATTGAGTTCACTTGTACCCTTACAGCCAGATAAGCAAACTTCCCCTAAAAAACGTTCAAAATTTGCCAGAAATCTAAAAGCTTAGTTTTAAATTCATTTATCAAATTTCTACATACAGGTCACGGTTTGAACTATCACAGCCATGGAGATTGGAAACGTAGAGATTCGTCAAAATTTTGAGTTCGAATTTGTTGATTATTAGAATACTTATTATTTTGTATACTAAAAAATAAAGCCGAATTTCAATTTTAAAGAAATAATGGCAATCCAGTGAAATAGTTTTTTTTTTAATTCTTCGTTTCATTTAAAGATGATGTTGAGTTGAGATGTTGTACTGAGTAAAAATTTCATTAGAATAATAATATGACTGGAAATTTATTGTAATTAAAATAATAAATTTGAGTGAATCCAAAAATGTTTAAGTATTTAAAGATATATTTCACAACGCCACTATTTTAAAATGTAACACGCTAAGGCCATTAAACAGCTGTGCAAATATTACTTGAAACTATTGTCTCACGGATCTAGATTATTATTCTGAGATTTTTTTAATGTCATTCCGCCTCCACAGATAAACATTATTCAACGGATAAGAGCCTTTACCTCCAAAAGATATTACTTATCATTGACATTGTGACAGGTTGAATGGGATGCACAGAAAGAAAACGAAAAGCGAGATAACTGCAGAACGTTTTTTTTAAATTTTTTCTGTTTGTTTTATGCCGTTACCTGCTGTTATCTACTCTGAGAAAAATCTGATTCAGAACGAGTTAATACAAATTCTCACGCGCGTCCCATGTTTGGACACATCATATATTTCTTTACCATGAAAGTTGTAAAAGTGACTTGTTACCATTAAAATAATCTCCATCGTCTGATGAAATACAACGGAAAATGGCACAAACGGTGGAAAAAAAGATAAATAAAATAAAAATTAATATTCAGCGTTCGCATTTTTTTTTTTATCTCAGAAGGTTTTACACGTGAAAGATGATTCATACCGGAACTTGTTCTATTTCAAAGAATGAGTCAAATTTCGTTTCTTTATAAAAGAATTTAACAACCTCAGTTGCAAATAGGATTGTAAAACTATAAAGCCCGGAAGTAATTTAATTGTAACAAATTTTCAGGAAAATGATTAAATCGAGATACAAGCGAAGTATGAAATAAATGTGAGAGTTGCATTTTAAATTATTATGTTAATTGCTTGTGTGCAAAAATAATTACTTTTCTAAGATTTATTCAATCTTCACTTGCATAAGTGAATAAATATTAGAAAAGCAATTATTTTATTTTAATTTTTCAGAATATTTAACTTAAACATATCTGCATATAGGGACCGTAAGTCATACAATCAAAAGGTAATAAAAGCAAGACTTTAATTACGACATTGACATTACTCCAGAACCCCTTACTGTATAATAAATTTTGTGGTTAAAATGGTCATTAGTGTGCCCCGAGTTTGCCACCAATATGGCAACCAAACAGAACGCTATTGTAGTCACCCTAATGATGTTTTGTTTACTTCTTCCTACAATGGTGGAGTTGTACATGAGATTCAACTCTTTTTAATGAATTTCCTATTAAATCCATTCTTTTTGCGTCTCTGTCTTTATCAATTAATTATTATTTACTGTTCATGTTATCCACACAGTCTTTATGTTCAGTGGGCTAGCAAAGCTACTTGTAGGATATTTTTTTAAGTTAAAAAATTCTGCCCGGCTGAAAAAAAAACAAGAATGCTTATCGGTAAAAAAATTATAATTATATTGCGAAAAGTGGTAACCGTAACTATCCTATAGAAGTGTTTGCTTACTTTGTCCGCCATCTTTATTGGCAACTTGGCATCCTTGGCGCGGCAAGGGGCACACTAAACGTAACTTTTACCAAAAGTAAATAGAATATATTTTAATTAAACACTAATAAAAAATAGTATATTGTTGTTACTGTTACTTGTCATAGACAAACGCGCTGACAGCCGTCAGCGATTAAGTTGAATGAGCACCTCTTTTTTTTGAACTAGCACCAACTAAGGTCAAGAGTACGACTTAGCTACACTCTCTTCACATTCACTTAAACGGTCCCTTTTTACAGAGGGGAACATTCACTCACCTCACAGATAGTATATAGAAGAACAATCATACCCTAACTGGTACTGGAACCCGGGACATCCAGATCACGAGGAAGATGCGCTACCTCTGCGCCAGGATGCCAGCAAAAATAGTATATAGTAACGCGCATCAAACTTTTATAGGAATTTCTTTTTATATTAAATGAGTTGAGCAATTTCAATAAAAAATAAAATCATAGTTAGAAAAAAGTGGTTAAAAATGGTTATAAGTAATAACGTTAATCAGTTTTAATATAAGGATTTAACAAAAGCCACCATTTAAACTAAAGTTGTAACATTGCAGTAAATGATGATAAATTCCTTTTTTATTAGACAATTACAAAATAAAGTTCCTCACGGGACAGTACCTTTAAATTGAATAACCATATAACCACAAAGCTTTTTTAAAATTAAAACATAATTTGACTATCATGATCATGTAGTATTCACTTTTTGAAAGATGAAAATATGCACTTCAATTTTTTTGCCGAGACAAATAAAATTAAGATCAAACAATTTGTAAAAAAAATTCATCGAAAGCATCTGTCATTGAATTTTTTCTTTAAAATTATAGTAATTTAATCGACATAACTACAACCTCGAATACAATCCACAATTTAATTAAGAATAACTAATCATTTGGATGCTTAAACTCAAAGATAATTCCACCAGACATATAATATATAAGCTCATTGGAACTATCTTCGATTATATATAAATAATAGATAAGTAATAATTTACATCAATTTAGATCGAATCAAGAATTAAATTTATCATTCAATGAAATTCCGCTGAAGAAAGATAGATTGCGATAGTAATAAAAATAAAAGAAAAAGAAACACGAAATACACATCGCAAAAATATGAAATTCAAGATTGCAATAATTAGGAATGGTCACTAATAACTGGTTTTGAATCTATTTCTCAAAAAAAGAGCAAACTCCTTACCCTTTAGAGTGAAATTTTTGAATAAATAAAAGATTGAAATACTCGACAAAGAAAATATTTTGTATTTAACAGATGTTCGCGCTAAGAACAAATAATATCTTTAGAATACACATAAAGAAAAGTTGTGTTTAGTGCAATATTTATCTTTTGGCTTTAAAATGAATTCGAATCCGAATATCTAAATTATTTCTGTTAGTGAATCTGATTCAATTTAATTCAATATTCTGATCATGGGAATCATTGGCATTGAAGCAAACAAAAAGGAAGTTGAAAAGAAAAAGACCTGAATAAGAACAAAACATTTTGCTTAAATTTTAGATTATTATTTCCATACCTGAAGAACTAGACATCCTTATTGCTGCTGGCAGGTTAGAATTCTAAAAAATTTGTTAGAAAATTTAGATAGTGTTTTCTTCTTGGCTATGTTAATGCTGACAACAATTTTTCACAATGTTTGTTTCCTTGGCAAAAGACAACCTAATGGCAAAATGGTTAGAATGGTCTGCAATAAGTTCGAAGTATTGTGTCTTTGGATTCATTCTTATAACAACTTTGACACGTATCTCGTTTCCCGATTTCATTGCAATAGATCGGAAAATAAATAATATAATTTAACTTTAAACGTTTCTTCTTAAATGTTTTGATAATCCTGATAGATTAATTTTAAAATTATAGAAGAAAACTTGTTTTCATAGATCGGTCTGGGAAATTTGGTAACAAATGTTCAGCTTCGAAACCAAAAAATTCAAGCCAAAGGATTCCTTGGTAGGCAAGTAACAAGGACAACACTGGTAACACCTGATCATTGGTTTGTTCCAGAAATCTGATGAAATGGTACTTACTCAAACATAGTTATTACCATTTGACGATGATGTTTCTGAACAACGATAATCATTCCAAAAATTAGACTATTTTATAAAAATGATATTGAGAATCAATGGGGTAAAAATGGTATTGGGGATAAAAATGATATTCTATGAATTTGAATCCTGAAAACAGTGTCTACAATGCTTACTTCACCAATTTATGAACAATTGAAGTCAATATTATGGCAATATTGAATTGAAATCAAAAATAATATTTGAAATACAAAGTAATACGTATGTGAACGGTTTGTAAACAATTTGAACTTAAATTGGATAAATGAGAAACAAATGGTAAAATATAATAAATCCTTCCTATCATATACGAAATCATAGATTTTGAGTTAAATATAAATGATTGCATATTTTTATTGAGACCTTAAGGAAAGTGAGACAGCAGTAAGTACCTTTATGATATCCATTAAATTTTCATTTTGCTCTTTTAGAAGGCATTTAAGAACCTTATATTAAAATTAAAAATATTAGCTGCAAAGAATTGGTCAAAACACAAACTGGGATTCAAGCATTTAGTTGATTTTTTCTGTGATATTACAGAGAATTTTAATGAAATATGAGTGTACTTAACGATATAGGAATAAAACATTGTCACCATATCGCCTTCGCATAATGAAGTATTAATTTTTCTCGTAGTTTTGATCGCATGATTTATGGATTCTTTTGAAAGGCGAATGGAATCAACTAACTGTTGACGTTCAAATCTTTAAATAATTTAATAAAATAGGCAAATAATTTTTTAAAAATTTATTAATGTTTTCTAAAAATATACATTATACTTTCAGTTAAACCGTAATTTGAATGTCAGGTACCTTCCAAGCTTTATGATGAAATTTAAACAATAACGATATAATTTAATGTATAATAACAGTAATCTAAATATTTGCAATAAATATTTAAGATTATTGCTGATTGAGATCTTTTCAGAGCAGATTAGATTTTTTTTACTTTGTTGTAAAATGTTAAATTAATGAAAAATCCTTTCGAAATATCATTACCAAAAAGTGGTTAAAAGAATACACTCATTGATTGGAAAACAATTTTTTAGCTTCACGACTTAATATTTCAAAAAAAAAATGTATGCAGAAATTTTTTAATATGCAGCCAAAAAGAGAAAGCCTATTCATGGCTTACTGTATAGTAATGCGTTTTTCATTGTTGTTAAAAAACGTCATCAAGAATTATGACATTTATTTTTAGGAAACAGAATTTTATTATTTTAAAAATAAAAATATATAAATTGTTTGAATTAAAATTCATGCCTGAGAATGGGGAATAGTGACAATTTGTAGAATTTAACAATTATGAAGGCGAGAAACAATTGCTATTTCTTGAATTTATTTCATTTTTTTAATTGCACCGAAGACTTTATTACGTAATATAGAAATATTTATAACGTATCTATATGTATCTACAAATAGTCTATATACGTGCGTATGAAATCTATACGTAATATAGAAATCATACAAATCTATTGAAAACGATATATTTATAGCATAATCGTTCCAAAAAAGTGACTTATCCAAAATTTTAGATAATGTGTATAGTTTATGTATTATATGTAAATTAATATTTCTGCTGATAAAAATTGTTCAAATCATTCTAGAGACCTTAGGGCTATCAAATTTGGCATATTTGGTTTTTTGGATATTAAATTTTTTTTATTAAAAATTAACAAAAATTTATTTAAACTTTTAATTGAAAATTAATTAATTTTAAGTTTATCTCGATGATTTGAAAGTGCACTATTGCGCACATACTGTTTTTACATCAATTAATAAAAAGAATAAGAAAACTAATTTTTCAGTGACATCAGTTTTATTTTCAAATAAGCTTTTATCTAATTTCAATAGATTTTTAAATATATTTGAAGTATTCTACAACAACTTACCATTTTAAATTAATAATGAATTTTATCATTCTACGAATTTAACCATTCTAGTTTATAACAGTACATTTATTTGTTTTAATTATTGAATTTCTACTCACGTGCAATGATATAACATTAAAAATATTTTTTTGTATAATTTCTTATAATTAAAAGTGTATTTTAAAGTAATGGTAAAGTATAGAATAAAGAATATAGTAAAGTTGTCGAATCAAGCTTAATATATCATGATACGATGCTCCTGCTTAGGCATCTGAATCACTTAAAATTTTCCTTTCATTGCATTACAAAAATAATCCCTTTTCAAAATGTATACTCTAGAAATGGTTTTCATTCCCGAATTAAAATCAATAAGAAAGTTTTTTTTTTAATTCGCAATGGAAATGGATTAGAGTTACTCGTACATTTATTCAATATTTTAAAAAGATTATCGTCATTCAAGTAGCAAGAAAGTAAACAAGAGTAAAATACAGCTGTTCTCTTTAAAACACTCGAAGAGTTTATAAATATAGAAACGTCAAACAACATAAAAAGACGGTTGACAATAGTTTGGTTTTTAGAAGTCACGGCTGTTTGGCAAACGATTCTTTTAACATCAGAATAATATAAAATTTATGTCAGAAATATCTGGCAAACTTTAAAAAAATAATAATGAAGCCTGTTTATAATATATTTTCTGTGTATTTCTTAATATACTTTAAAATAGCACCAACGGTCTTTTCTTCTTCTTTTTTTTCTCTTCTTTTTTTGACTTTTGATCTTTAGAATGAGTTTTTTGCTCTCATAATCAAGTTTAAAATGATAACCCTGAGTGATTTCCGTAGCTTTCTTTTAATAGGTAAACCATGGCTGATAGCAGATAAAATTCATGTTTGGGGCATAGATTATAATTCCAAAAATAAACGCCTGCTGTTGCAAAATCAGCAGGGGCGATGAGAGTTCTCTATAACATTTTCACGATTAAATTCCATGATAAATTGAACTTAAAACTTTAACTCATATATTATCAAGAAACATAGCAAAAAATTGACAAAAACTAAACAAAAAATTTGCTGTCTCTAAGAGATAAAGAACATATTAAAAATACTTGTGGATATTTTAATATTCTAGTAATTTAAAATAAATAGATTTGGTAATTTAATTTGATTTGTTAAAATAGTATTAAAATATTATTTTTACAAATCAAGTTAAAATATTATTAAAACTTAAATTATTAAAAAGTTAAATAATTGAAACTTACTTATGTGTTTTATAGAAAACGTAAGAAAGTTTGTAATTATTTATTAATTTATTTTAAAAATTCCAACGCGCATTTTTCATCGAATATTGTTTTAATAAAACCTTAAATGTATAAGATAAATTTATATGATAAAATGATATATGATGAATTTTCTCATGAAATTTTAAATTTTCGTTTTATTTTCTGGATGAACCATAAAAAAAATTTGAAAAGTTTTTAATGAAATTGCCAAAAATGGTCTTGTTATATTTCTTTACTTTCAATTAAATTCTATTAAGAAGAGTAATTAAAATTAGAATACATATTTTTAAGTAGAATCAATAACATTTTTTATCCTGTTTATCATTTTTTAATCGTAATAAGACCTATTGAATGAATTCTGAATGGGAAATTCAATATAGAATGGAAATTGGTACATGATATTTATTATTCTGTACAAAAAAATGCTTTATATTATGAGTATTTTGCAAATATTATAATTTCTTGAAATTATGCGAGGCATAGTTAAAATTAATCCATCATAAGGAATAAATATCATTAAAAAAATCCAAGATGGCAATCATAAACGATGTTGCTTCTTTAAAGAAGGAAAAAGTCAAAAATGACTTTAAAAATTTGCTAACAGGAAAAAAAAGAGAAAATAATAATTTTAAAAATTTAATTTTTGAAAAAGAGAAAATAATTTTTAAAAAACTAATTTAGAGCTTAAAGAAAATTGAATAACAAAGATGCAAAATAAAAACAAAATAATTATGTGCCTTTAACTTCTGGAAAAATGTAATTAACGTAATTGTAATCTATGCTTTCAATGATGCCGAAATCTCTGCTTTGACATTTGGAAATTAGTTTAATTACTGTATTTGCTCCAATGGAAATAATAAAGATTGTACGAGTGAGAAAATTATGAGAATTTTAACTTAAATTGATTCAATAATATTCGTTATTTCAATAATTTATTTTAATAATATATGTGAGTTACAAATTTAATTGATCTAATATTACAATTTATGTTAATGGATCCATAAGAAATTTTGCTTTTATTCCTAATTCACAAAATTGCAAACTAAAGCTGCATGCGCGGAATCATCCAATTCGTTACAAGGAAATAATCACCATATGGAATAATACCGCTCAGATATATTTTTTGGAATTGCGCACGAATATGGAAATTAACGAATTTTATTTTAATATATTTAACGAATATTGAAAATTCGTCAGTGTATTATTACAAAATTTCTTTAGCTGAACAGAATTCTCCTATTCATATTTCAACAATTTATGATAAACTGAATTGAAAAAAATAATTCCATTCTTTATATCTATAATCTTGAAATTATTTATAGAGAATGATCTAATTCTACATTCTTTTTTTCTTCCTTTAGCAAGATGCGCCATTTCAAAAATACACTAGAATACAGCTGTATAAACACATAAATGCACAAATTGCTTGCGCAAGAAAGATAATTTTTTTGTCCTTGAGAAATTATTCATATAATACCAGGAATAATAGATTTGAATTTCAGTTCATTGGTTGCAATAGTTGATTTTTTTATTACATAAAAGATGAAAAATAAATCATATCAAAAGCAGACGATTAATATAAATTATTAATCGTCTGCTATCAAACATTTCTTTTAGTTATCTTTGAAAATTTCGTTAATATGTTCCGATGAGAATCAATCACGTGTGTTTCAAGTTGCACATTGAAAGTAAAATGAATTTTAAATTCAATTAAATAAAGTTTAAAATTCTTTTAAAACCGAAAATACATTACCAACAATACTTTTAAAAACGCTTCCAAAACTTTCGTGTAAATTCTTTAATAAAAATGTTACTCCTTCCTCTTGCATTAAATTATGACCAAGCACAATTCGTTCCGTAAAATATTTTTGCAAAGGAATCCATGAAAAATAGGATACTGTTCCTATTTTTTATGTGTTCCATTTCGAAAAAGAAAAATAGCCAGACAAACGAATAATAATGACTGTAATTACATAATGTAAATTATATAATGCATGCTTTTTTTTTACAAGAAAAATATCCCAAAGTACTTGTTTTTGGATACTCCTCGAAATCTGGCGAAAATGAGAAATTGTATTACCATTAAATACATTTGTACGTACGACCTTATCATGGTGTGCTTCTCAATACATGATACAATGATTTCTCATGCATCTAGCATCTCGCTGATTTCCTTGAAAGTTTGTTGCTCTGTTACATCTATTTTTTTTCTCTCCTGCCCACATTTCTTCAGCAGGTTTTCGCTGTGACACAAAAGGCATCTCCACAAACTTTTTGGTATTTCTGATAATGCTCTTCCCCTAGCTCATTGATGTCGTTGTTATCCACCTGTAACTCATATTTTGTCAAAACTTCTTCCATGTAGTTATAAGGATTTTTTTCAACAGAGTTTTTAATATAGGCTATGTGCCTTTACTTGTTCAGCGAAACATTACTCGTTAAATGAGTCATTTTTAAAAAAATGTTTTGTTTTGCTCTTCATGCGAAGTGCTCGTTAAGTGAGGTTTGACTATATTTGAAACTTTAGAAAGACATTTAAAAATTCTTTCACTTCAAACTGTCCTAACGGAAAATCGAAGAAGCTGATAATAATTTAATTTTAAAACTGAGCTTTAAACAAATGAAAAGAAATATTAAATTAATTGAAAAAAATGAAGTTTTCTAAAATTATTGATCGAGTATAAATTATTCATATCGTCTTCCACGTCTTATCGTAATTTTTGAAAATGATTCAAATGTTCCAATTTGAAAGAAATATAGTTATTTATATGGAATTTTTTAAAACAACTTCCAAATTTGTAAGAATAAAAAAATCAACAGGTTTCATTTTAACAAATTATTTATTATTTTATTTACATTTTTTTATATCGAATCAGATAAAAACTGTCACACAGATCGATATGCACAACAATAAAAAATATGTAAATAAATGCTTCACATTTCTTAGAAGCATTAAACAGCAGGTATTACTTCAAAATACCACTAAAAAATCAATCTTGAAATCAATTCTACTCAGTTTTCTTTTGGACGAATTAGCACATAATTTTTTTTAATGACAAGTCATTTGTTCTTAATATAGGCAATTAGATAAAATCATTCTTGAATGCTAGAAAATATCGTTCTTATTCTGATAGATCTTGTTCTGAATAGATCTGAATCTATTGAATCGTAAAGAAGGGGTGACGTACTTAAAAGCAAATAATAGTTAACCTTTTAGTGCAATATATTTTAACATCATCACAGGTACACATATATAAAAGGTTTCAGCATTTTATAGGTCGTTTGTTAACAGTTTTCTAAGGTCATATTCCATGAAAAACATCATATACACATCGTCTTACCACATAACACCCCACATTCTCGCGTCATCCCATCACAGCTTTTTTAGTTCTGGTCTTTCTTTTTTGAGCTCGTACATAGAGGGTGCTAGTCAGTACAAAAAGTAGTTTAGTTACAGTTTATTTTTTGATGATAAATAAACTAAATATCACCCACAAAGCTGGTGTCATTCTTATTGAATATTCCTTGGGTAGCAACTTTGATGAAACATATGCTTCCTTAATATCACAGTGGAACTAACTACACAATGTTTATGATTAGATCAAACTGCACCCATCTTCTTGCATTCGATAAGAGCATTCCGGTTTATCTCATCACAAATTCGGTTTATCATATCTAACCCAAACCAACGACATCTTCATACTTTGGTATCATCTATACATATCTCTCGCAGTCAGGGTGAACTATTTTCTCAATGGATGTGATTGAGTAACAGAATCAAGAGCACTTGCTGTGGGAATGTATTTCAGCAGCCATCTCAGTGTCGACTAGATACTCTTATGCGAAGATGCAACGATTTTATGACATCATAGATCAGATAAAAGGAATTATCTCCCAGTTTTATTTGAGGTCAATATTCGCTTCATTCAAGGTCGGCGCTGTGTTTCGATTTCTTTTTCAATACTCTTTCATGTGAAGAATTGGGTGACATAATCAGAAGCGTAAGCAAGAATTGGGATTTTGAAAATAGAGCGCAGTAAATAAGAAATTTTGAGAGCAATATATAGAACTCAAGCTGACTTAGGGAATTCTATTTGTAATCAATTGATAATAAGTAAGTGTCCACCAAGAAAACGTTTATAAAGCTTTATTTGAATGTTTTTGCATTTGAAAATCTACTTAACATGCCACTTTTGATTTCTCTTCCTCTTCTAAAATTTTTTGTTGAATTTTATTCTTTTTAACATTTTATTTTATTTTAATTTTACTTCCCCTTTAATTGTTTTAATCAAACTTCTTTTTTTTCGTGAAGGATTTGTATTTAATGTGTTCCATGATTAAGAATTTCTTCTGTGTTTACTTATTCCTTGACGATTTATTTGTTAATATCGAATTTTCAATTTGCAGTATGGCATAATTATACTTATCAATGGCGTAATGATTTGCTATATGGCATGACCGCGGAGAATTATTTCGAAAAAAAATTTATTTTTAACCCCTGGCTCAGCTCTTAACTTCCGTTCTTCAGAAACTAAAATAGATTGTATTGCATTCTTCTAAAAGACTGGATTAAACATCTAGACTATTTGAATTCTTTGTTTTATTTCACATTTTATAGTTGGCAACGCTGACATTATTATTGTAGAATTCTATCGAACAATCAAATATGGCTATGTATCAATTCTTAACTACTTATAACGTATATTTGTAAATATCACTTTATATTATAAATGTGCTTTCTAAATATATGATAATTAGATGTTCCTGATCCAAAATAATCCATCCAAAATAAGTTGTCTGCTACTTCAAATTCACACCTAACTGATAAAGGCTTCAACTATGAATTGCTCAGAGCGAGTAGTCTGAAAAAGGGAAATTTTCTTGGTTTCAACCAAAAGAAACATAAATATGGAATATTTTCCTCATAAATCTTCTTGGAAGGTACTTCCTATTTGAGGTACTTCCTTCTTTGCTACATATATTTGAGGGTATAATCCTAGTATACGGTACCCCTTGATTTGGCGACTTCATACCGAGAAGCCGTGAATTCATTTCTGCCACGGAAGATTGTTGGCTAATTGCCTATGCTATGGTTCCTGTTGAGTTAAAAAAAAATTGGCCGTTTTTGCCTTGGCGACATTTTTCAAAATGGCGCCAAACGGATACCGTATTTTAGGATTTAACCTATTTGAGTTAACCCAGGCTTTTTTGTAAGTGTTTAAGGTTACTTTACCTGCAAAATATTGACTGGCACACTTTTTCCTTATCAATAAAATTTAATTAAGAAAATTGATTTTACTTTAAACTTATATCAGCAATTATATCTAGGGGAAATAACATATAATTTCGCTGTATTTATGATTGGAATTTAAAGATTATTATTGACTTTTTTTAAAAAGAATTAAGAATTTAATTTGATATTGTTAACTTGGCGCAGTTGTTTGAAAATCATAAAACATGTTGAAAAATGATGGGGTAGAAGATGATTTTAATGTTAAAGATTAGGATAATTTGCCTCCATATATTGGAGTTAATCCAGACTTCAACTATTGTAAGTGTTTCGAGGTAGTTAACTTGAAATTGTAACATAATTTTAATCGCATTTTCTAAATTTCAAAGTTGCTTGAAATAAAGTGATACATTCATCAATCGGTGTAAGTATAATAAGAATGAAATAATGCCTGAAATTTAGGTGGGATTTTATTTCAAAACTATAATAAAAGAAAATAAAAACTTAACCCAAAAAATGGAATGAATTTCTTTCGTGCTGATAAAATTTCTTAAATTATTCATTTCCAATTGTTTGAATTATTTAAAATCGAAATAACCCTTGCGAACAAGTTTAATCAATTTTCAACGAAGCAAACAGTTACAGAAGTCAATAATGCAGTAACCCCGATAAATTTATTTAATAATCGAGGTTATATCCATATTGATAAATTAAAAGAAAATATTTTTATGAAATTTTAAAAATTGTTTTTTTTTTTCAGATGAATAGCTACATAAAATGTATATAAAGATTTGAATTTTAAAAAAAACTTTGCTGATCGTGTTTTGTTATGCAATGCTTCCATAAATTTCTTGTTTTGCTTCTCTCAGTTTGTTGGCATCTCTACAAATACAAACGTGAAATCTAGACTCGTGATTATCTGCTTTACTTGCAAGTGCTATCATAAACGAAATCTTTCATTTTTAAATGTTGATTTGCTTCTTTGAAATTTTGCAATTTTTGTTTATTCTCGATATTTATGCGTATTATATTTTAAATTTATATTCTGTTGAATGTAGTCATATTTGCTGAATTTGTATTGGGTACTTTCGCGTTAGCCAGACGCTAGTGAAAAGTAGCCAAATAATGCAGAATCCCGCCAAACTTCTTACAACGAATTTAGAGCGAAGAATCGCCAAATTATGTAGAATTCCACCAAATGCCTTTGGCGATTTTTTGCTTGCACCCAACTAACGGAAAGTGCCTTGAAATGTAATTTTATATCATCAATGACATAATTTTTCAGTCAGAGTAAAGTTTCGACCACGGATTTAATGGATCTATTGGACATAATTTTCTTCTAATAATGAATTGGTGGGTTTCTTTAATTTTTTTATTAAAAAATGTGTGTGTTTGTTTTACTAGACCAAAATGTTATGCAAATTTATTTAATTTTTGTTTCATAACACAACCGCTAATCTGTTTTAAGAGATATTAAATTATTTTCAGTATGAATAACATCTAAAATTATTTTGCCAGAAATTCAATTGTGCCAATTTTATATTGCATTAACATTGTACATATAATATGGGAAGTTCCATAAGACTGAACTACAATTTTTCATTTTTTTTTTACAAAATCGCAATTTATATTTTTCTTAAATACTAGTATTTAAAAAAATGATGATTTATAAGGTATATTTTATTATATAGGTATATTTTATTAACTGCTTTTTTACGAGAAATTAATATTCATTCGGTTGGATTCTGTAGTGCACTTCATGAATTATACTAGTTATCATAAATTTAAAGGAAAAAATTAATTATATTATTAAAAGTGTCTCTTCTTGTATTTTGTATATATTTTCATTTAAAACACAAGAATCTAACGAAATCTTGAACGAAACCTTTATCTTAGAGCAAATCCCATTTTCTGTGTCCACTTCAAGACACTCATTTTTATTATAAAACCTAATTTTTTCGGTTCCATAGACTTGCCTTTAAGTTTCTGCCATATATTTTAGACAGTGTTTAAAGTATGTTATACAAAGAAAGTTTGATATCAGGGCATTCACTTTGACTCTAATTTTATGCCCTAATCCGTAATTAGTAATACATCAAACTCTGTCAGCTTATTGTGATCTTCAAAAAAAAATTTGATGATTGAAAAAAAGCATTTTTAAAAAAAATCTTTTATATTTTACGTTGATATCAAGCTGATCTAAAATATCCGGTTTTGTTTTGCTATGTTTCAAATATATTTTTCTATTTTTCAAGGAAATAAAAGAAAATATTCATTTTCATAAAAGAATCATGTATAGAAAACTTATTATGAAATAAAAATCCTTATTTTCTGTTGGAGATCAGCAAGTATTCTGTTTTCTCCTTTTTGATGAAATAAGACATTTCGCATTGCCATGCATGGAAGGACGCGTTTTAATTCTTCCATGGTTTTTTTTTTTTTTCTTCTTTTTTTTCTGTTTTCTACAGATTTGTTGTTAGTCTAAATAAAGAAGAAATCTATCTAGAAAACACTGATTCTATAAATAGTTATCAACCGAAAGAGAGCTGTTTATTCGCTGCAAATAAACCCCAGAAGATAACTCAGCGAAAATCAAGGTGCTTTTGGAAACAGACTAGTAGGGGGGAAAGCAGACTTGTCTAAAGAATCGGATTTTTTTTTTTTTTTTTTTTTTTTTTTTTTTTAATTTTTTGCTTCTCATATCTTTGTTTAAGTTCCAAAAATGCTTCGCTTTCTAAACTGAGAATCCGTGCCAAAAAATGTTTAAAAAATCCAAATTCTACTTTTTGGAATTTGTTTTTATTTCTGTGCAAAAGAATGAGCCACAATTTATAGCTATTAATTCTGAAAGATTATGCAAACCAGCAGTTTTAATCGTAAATGTTCAGTAACATATTTTCATAAATGTCATATAAATTTCATATTTTGGAATTTCAATATAAGTATTATATTGAAATTTTGATATCAGAACATTCTTTTTTATAGAGTTGATTGTGTCTCAGTTACAGAAAGCCTTAACGATGCTCAGAACATATCTAAAGAATTGTTTTCCTTGTTTTTAATTTAATTCCTTCTATAAGCTCACACTCTCCCTATATTGTATATTTCCCCACGCTAATGACGTTAGGCTTAACATGTTTTCGGTCGCTTATTTCAAACGATTCTGCTTACTATTATTATTTTTTAATCTTTGATGCTTTTAAAATTGATAATTGATAAACATTGATAACTAATCGATTTTTCAGATTCATGTTGAAGTACTTTCGAATGAAATTAATACAGAATAAAGAAAATAAAAAAAAATCTAATCTATATTGGATTACCTCAATTGGTGTAGAAAATTCGTGCATTTGCGTTGCCTCAATTGGCATTGAACTAACGTTCTGTTTCTGTTCTGATTTTGTTTTTAATGGATGCGAACTTGAGTTTGTTTTGACCAGGTAAAATTTTCTGATCAATTATTATATTAATTATAATTATTTAATTAGTTACTAAAATAAATTTTTTCTTTGTTGACTTAAATAGGAATTGACTTAAATTTTTTAAAAATATTTCTTATTTAAGATAATACATAGAATTTATCATTAACATGGACGTGATGAATGACAAAATCATTTGCCATTCATCTACAAAACCTAGATTTGCTTCTAAACGATGATTGTTAAAGTAATTTGTTGGGCCTGCTTCCTTCGAAAATCACGTGGAGTAGCAAGTTCAAAAAACTGCCATTACGTTGTGAATTCCAAAGAAGTCGAAGTTATCGAAACTGTAATAAGCGTCAATCAATAAAAAGTGCAAAAAAATGAGTGAAGGTTCAAGATTTTATTCGAAAAAAAGCGGAAGAAAAAAAGAGATTAACTCGATGGAACCTTTATCAGTAAGCCAAGCCGAACCCAGAAATTTAGATCTACAAAAACTTGATTTATTTTATATTAACATGTTTTCGAATCAAATAGAAGCTTTTATTATTTCAGATATCGGAAAAGAGTTAAAATTATTTTTTAATAAAATGGTCAATAGTGATTTTTGATTAATTGCAGAGATTCAGAAAATGCTGATTTCCAAATTATATTTTTTTGAATTTCCAGATTTGATTCAAATTAAAATAAAAAATAAAGGTTTATAGATGGATTTGTTTTGAAAAATTATTCATGCAGGAATTCTATGAGCATCAATAGTCAGAAACCTAATAATATCTCATTGTACTATCTTGCAAAACTCTAGAAAACCGGTTACTTACAATTCGTATAAGTACCTTATGGCAATTAGAAAAAGAAAAAGTTGACAATACAAAAAAAAAAACAAACTATTTTTTAAAATCAATTCCTACTTAGGTTAACAAAGAAATTTTTTATTTTAGTTCCTTTTTATTAAATAAATACAATTAATATAAATACGAGAGAATCACAATATTAAGGGTCAAAATAGAAAGCGAATTTCCTGGCATTTTCCGATTCTCCTATTTATATATGGTGTTCGAACTCGCAGCCCAAGACTTGCGAATACAGCGCCATACCAACCAAACTATCCCGGATACTAAATTAATTTTTCGAATGGAAGTGAAGTGCCGTAACTTTACATCAAAAGAGCCACAAACGGCTGGCGAGCCTCAGGTTGCCGACCCCTGTCCTATAATATTCTCAGTAAACACAAAATTTATTATCAAATATTTCTATCGTATGGATAAATAATTTCAAATATAAAAAGGATATCAGTAACTATTTAGAGAATTTCATGCGAGGAAGAATTCTCATTTGTTAGCCTTTCTTTCTCGGAATTAATTTTTTTAATACCATCTTTTTTTAATAAACCTTTTGTTTCGTAGAGATCTTAAAATACCGATGTTTCTGTTTTCCATTTTTGCAATATCTCGTAGATTAATGTGTAACATTTAACAAAAATCGCATGAATCATCAGCTAAAGTTAATAAGGTAATTATTGATGATTCATACATAATAGGTCTGAGAAAATGACGAACTCATAATAGAGCTATGATTAAGATTTCATGATAATGTTACTTTGTTTCTTAAACTTGGGAATCAAACTTATTGGAAATCACATTAACAAGGTCAAAGCAAAATTATTAACAAACATTTTCTAATTAAACTTTTTATATAAGAAATTTAATTTTAATTTAATAAACAACTAGATTATTTCACCGAATTTCTTTTTTTTTAAATTTTCTTTTATTAAAATTATTTTTATTCACTTTCCATCCTTGGACCACGAAATTTATTTCCATCCAAAATGGATTCGCGTGTAGAAAAAGTTTAAACGTTTGTACTTTAATGGTCTGTCTAAGCCTAATTATATATATAATTACAGTTACTTGGATCGGTCGTTATAGTAACAGATGTCGTAAAAATATTATTTTTTCCCATTGAATATCCACTTTATCACTTTATTTCTGTCAACTATAGGTTAGTTTCTATGGGAACAGATAAATACAGGCGTCACGTTAGAAAGAATTCTTTTTGAGAAACTTTTTAGATATACGACAAATGAAATTTGACGGATGTTTCCTTTCCTTTCAAAATCAACCATTTAGAGCTTAGTGAAATACCATAATGATCAATTTTCTAGAACATTCAGTTCAAATTCGTTCATAGAACAATTGCGAACAAAGTTAAAATTTTTCTTTAGAACATCAATACGAATGTATTTTTTATTTAAAAAAAATCATTTAGAACCTTTTAAAATGCCATTCTGATTCGTTTTATTGAGCATGGGAATGGAATTCGTTCACAGAATCGATTAAAAACACAGCTGAACTGGAAAATGAAATTTCGAAAAACGTTTCAAAGTAAAAAAATAAATGAAAATGATTTTAAATGTAATTAAAAGAATTTGTTGTGAGTGGCATAACAAAAAGAGAGAGAAAGAGAGAGAATTCTTTGAAAAAAAAAATGCAGTTTTTTAAATACTTTTTATCTAGTAGTTCGCATATCCTTACAATTTCTAGCATATCAATATATCTTAAAAAGTGATAGAGGAAAGTAAGCATGTCTATATATATATATCAGAAATATACTCGTAAATTCAATTTCTGAATTTATCATAACAAAATGGTAATTTTAAAAAAAATTTCAGATGCGTTATGAAATTTCAGTTATCAGCTGAAAAAAAATCTTTTTTCAAAGAGGATTTCGCAATATTCAAATATCAAGAATGTGTTTGAAAGATTATTAATTAGATACAATGACGAAATTGAAAATTAACCGTCATTTTATGGATTGCGAGTCCTTTTATTGAATATGTACCACAATGTGTGTAATTTACTATGAAAACAGTCATTTGGATAATAATCGTCTTTGAGTGCAGCAATAAAATTTAATATTCGATTTTTCTTTTGCGTAATGTATTGTAAAAGCATATATTTCGCAATATGGATTTGATAATTAATTGCCCATTTCTAAAGTGTGTTCTTTTATGAGTAGACTTCCAGCTAAACAGTATTGAAAACAAACGAAATGCTGTGTCAGTATATTAATATTAGCATTAATCATAAAAGAATAATAAAATATTACTTAATGCTTGAAAAAATTAATGCTTAAATAGCAAAAAGAAAGAACTTTATTGACTTACTTTGCTTTTAATTTTACCTTTATTCGATTCTTTGAAGAATTTAATCCTCTGCAGAACTTTTTCCATTCGAGAAAGCCAACTGTCAACGAGCGCTGGGTACATGGTGAAACGGTTTTCTAGAACACGAATGACAGACGATTTGAAGCCTGGGGTAATCATGGGGTGGGAGAAATCAGAATCAGGCACACCTGTTCAATCTACTCGAGTGCCATCATAATAGACTTCGAACTCATCATTACCTACGTCAGACAACGGTATCTTTCAAGCTCTCTATTTTAGGTGCATTCTGGAAATTAAAATCTGCTTCGAGATTATAAGCGCAATGCAATGACTGTCGTCAAGCTAACCTGCTGTCCATTCGCATGGAAATAACATGAAATCTTAGCAGGTATTTTTTTCTTTACGTAATATATAACCTTCACAATATCGAAAGTCGTTTCCATTTTTCATGTACTTGAAACTACCGTTTAATTTGAATTATTTTTTCCATAAAAAAGGTTTATTGATATTTGATATTAAATCATTTAACCATTTATATGAGGCATTACATTTATACAAGTGGACACGTTTAGGCAGTCAATAACCATATATACCAGTTTTGGTATACATGGCATATATGGCAGCCAATAACCATATATGCCATGTCTTATAAATACCAGTTTTTTTAACCTAACAGTAAATTGCTGTGGGAAAACTAAAAGCCATAAATTGCTTCCAGTTTGTCTCTAAGGATTGATTTAATTTGATTACAATTTTATTAATTTTACAGTTGCAACTTTAGTTATTCTGTAATGCCGGAAATAAATCATGTTGGTTCGACTTCCTTTAAAAAAAATCTGATCGATACATTTCGTGAAATAACATAGCCTAGGCTTAAGAAGTATGGTTCTTAACATTTGGATTCATAAATGTTTAGATTCTTTAAAAAACAAAAAAAGATATTGTATTATTAGAACATACCAACTGATTTCATTAAATTGCTGATCAAGAAACCTATTACTATTTATAACATAATTAGTCTTTGAAAAATATCTCCTTTTCCAATAAAAATATGTTGTCTTATATACCAAGTTTTAATGGTGGGATAAAAAAAATTTCAATAGAATAGTTACTATCAGAATACTTACTACCTAGTATAGATAGACATTTTCTTCTTTCTTAAAGATTTTGAACTAGGAACATCATTCAGATTTTGCAGAAGAAGGTGTGAATCCAACCTTGATTTATCAGAATATCTTCCAGTGGAAGCCATATACAGGGCCCAACTAAGCCTAGTTAGGGCCTGAGGCAAAAACTTCTTTGGGGCCCCCTCTGTGTCAATACTTTAGTAGTGAAGAACATTCATTGAATAAGGAAACATAAAATAAAATTTATATTCGATTCGGGGGCCCCACTTATGTGGGGGCCAGGGTTAACTGCCCCATATGTCCCTGCCTTAGTCAGACCCTGGTCATATATGAGTTGAAAATGTTCAAGCTCATACCAAATATTTTTTTTTCATTACTTTTATTTCAACTACATTTCTGTGCAATTCTTTATCAATGCATTAATTTAAGTCACTTTTCTCAAACAATCAGATTTTCATTGTAATTAATACATACAAATCAAATGTTTAAATGGTATGAAAATGGTAATGGATTTAGTTCTCCTCCCCTTAACATAGATCCATGATCAAGGATGGCATCTTTTTGAAACACTTAGGAGTGCCTGATATAGAATTTCGATTTATATCCAATACAAGTTGCTTTTCTAGACGATTTGGAAGATATATTGACCAACATTTGTGATTCATTTGAAGGAAAAAACTAGGAAAGACTCGAATAGCTTGAAAGATTACAGTGGGTCGTTCAGTATTAAACATCGGTATACTGTTTGGTATATACCGTTAACTGTCTTTATAGGTTTCTGAATAATGTTTGAGAGAGCGGGACACAGTTTCATCCCAGTAACAGCACAGAAAGAGACCGTTACGGTGGTAATTGAGTTGTCATCTGGGGAGGCATTATGCTGAATGGGAGAACTGAGCTCCTCGTTTTTGACGGAGGTTCTGTAACCGGAGATAGCTATTGTAAGGAGGTGATCCTTCCCCATGTGCGTCTATTACAAAGTGCCATTGGAGCAGATTTCGTTTTTATGGATGTTAATGCATGGCAACTTCAGGCTCTTGCTGTTCAGCAGCTACTGGAAGTGAAGATATCAGCGTGCTCCCCTGATTTAAATCCCATAGAGCATGTGTGGAATGCTTTGGGAAGACGCCTTGCGGCACGATTACATCCCCTGGGGAACACCCAACAACTGAAACAGATGTTGAATGAGGAATGGGCACTCTTACCCCAAGAACTGTTGTGCAATCTAGTGCTGAGTATAGGGAGACGGTGCGAACAACCATTGCAGTAAGGGGAGGGCGTATCCCATACTAAGGAACATCTGCTTGTTGTTCTTCCTCCTGGACAGACAATCGTGTGTAACGATACAATGAGTTCAATAAACCCTTTTTTAAGTTTTATTTCATTATTGCATGCTTTGTATTCATTTTTGAGCAACTATGCTTTTGTCATCTTTTAAGTACAAAATACTGTCTTTCATTACTGAATTTCATGTCTCTCAGATGATTTCTTGTGGAGTTAGGGAAAAAAAGTAAAAACACCTGTTGCTTAAGTTTTGTACACCAGTGTATATATATATATATATGTGTGTGTGCGTGTAAAATCTTGTTCAAATTTTCATTCGTTAATAAAATGTTTTTTATTCATTCACTCAAATTCCACAACATTTTTTAAAACTTGTAATGGATGACACTTTATATTAATAAATTTTTTTCAAATACTATTTCATTATTTAAATTTAATTCATTTTTAATACTTTAAATAGAATTTTAGCAGTTTATAATGAAAATTGAGATCAACATTCAGTAGACCAATTGCTAAAATGCAAGGATTTCAGTATTTTTCACGTAAAGGTGAAGAATGCGAGTTCAAATTATTGCGAAAAATCAATAATTTCTTGATAAATTATTAATTTTAAATGTAATTAATTAATAAAAAGAAACTAAAATTAAAATGTTCTTTATTGGTCTAAATAGGAATTGACTTAATTTTTTTAATATTTTTATTTATTAATAAGTGAAGAGATTCATGTTGTTAAAAGATTTATCCAATATTGAAATATTCTCTTTTCTATCTTCTTGAATGGGAAATGTGGCCTTTCTCTTAAACTAATGTGAATGAAATAACCAGTTGAAAATTTACTGAAGAATTTCCTTGCTTTATTTTTAATATTCATGCATTTTTTAAATATCTTTTTTTGTTTAGCTTTTTCAATAATATGCCTAAATACATTAGATAAATATTCATGAGAGATACTTTTCTAAAAATATATTGCCACATTATACAAAGAATTATACTATAAGAAAAATAATTCAAAATCCTATTGTTTACATTGAGATAAGGCATGTAGTGACTTTCTGTCGCTTTCAAGTTCCCCACATGCTTTTCTAAAAATTCCAAATAAGATGGGCCATGTTGCTGCAGTGGTGGATTACTGTGCAGGGCCCGACTTAGCCTAGTTGGGGCCCGGGGCAAAAACCTCTTTGGGGCCCCCTCTGCTTCACTACTTTAGTAATGAATAACGTTATTTAAAGAAGGAATTAAAATAAAATTTCTGTTCGATTTGGGGGCCCCCACTTATGTTGGGACCCCGGGCAGCTACCCCGTATGCCCCTGCCTTAATCAGGCCCTGTTACTGTGAATCTACTATATTTTTATTTCATCTAGATTTTTACGTATTTTTTGTATTTTACCACTAATTTTAAGATTCTTTCTACTCGGGTTAAAGTTCGGATTACCGATTTCTTTATTATAAAAGCAAAACAATTATTTTCCCAGAAAATATCCTCAAAAATATGATTATGGTGATCATATCATGTTTTTGTAAATAATGATAAATCTGCTAGTTAAATTTTTTTTAAAGTTCTTCATATGTGACCTTTTAATAAATTAATAATACACGTATATAAACATTCTGAAATTTATATCACTTTGACAACATAACATTTTTCTTTATCAGTGTTCTGAAGATCGAGTAAGCACTAAAAGAAGAGTGCTGTTTTTGTTCGTTTGTCCTTGTTCGAAGCACGTGATGTGGCGCTGTTCGAAAAAAAAAATTAATGACTCATGTTAAAAGAGGAAATTTCGGATAGAATATTAGTTATAAGAGAACTGATGGATGAATTCACTATTTTTCCTGCCGCATACCATCTCATCCGAAATTTGTTATTTTAGAGATAAGAACCGTTAGACCGTCCTAAACCAGATTTCGGGTCATATTCAGGCTGCAAAGAGCAGTGTTGGGTCTAAAGATCTTCTCTTAACAGATGCACTTTGGTTGTTTTCAGAACAGTTTTCAAATTCGAATGCGACTCACTTTCAGTAAAGTTTGGAATAAATTAAAGATTGAGTTTTAACGGATTTTAATAAATAAAATCGTTTGTAATAATTATTCTAAATGCTTAATAATGTATTTCGTGTTTAAATTAAATATCTTATTAATGATATAAAATATTTATATTCTATGCTATATAATAAAATGAATAGCTCAACGAAATATCTGAATGACAATTCACGCTGCAGCTGAAAAAAAAATGTCTTTTTTTCAAACTTTGCTATTATATTAAATTTCATATATTCGCATCTGATTAAATAAAATAATTTTTTAAATAAAAATTAATTAAAATAAATATTTTGATAAAAATCTAGAATATTTATGTTCCATATCTTAAAAGCAAAAGAATAAAACATAAAAATCCTAATAGAGTGTCTTGTTAGAATTAAAAAAAATGCTATTAGCTTTCGAAAGTTGAAATAATCTTAAAATTTAAGAATTATAATATAAATATTAAACGTTGAAATCTTCTAATCATATTTTAATTTATCATGTCAGAACATAATTTCTTGAACGACCAGTCACTGAAAATGCTTTACTTAAGTAAACAATCTAATCTACTTTTAAAAACGATTTTTATTAAAGTTTGAAGAAAGAATCTCAACCAAAAGTGGCAGATTTTGCAAATATATGAATTAATCAAACAATTTAAACTATTTTTTAAAAAAAGGGTTTTATTCAAATTTGAAGAAAGGTTTCGTAAGGTTAAGAAAGTTGAAAAAATCATTTCTACAAACAGTGGCAAATTGGAGATTAAAAAGATCTTTATTTCGAAATTGCAGCCATTTACCAATATTTTTAAGTCTTCTAGGGCTTATTTTTGATTTTAAATTTAAAATTTCAATTTTTTTGTCCACGCATTTTTGTTGATGCCAAAACCCTTATTCCAAAAAGAACACCGTGTTCAACGGTTTAATTATTAAAACGAATTATTATTAAGAATTTATTGTTCAAAATCCTTCTGTTTTCTGATATCCTGTTGCATAAACCCATTTTCGTTATTGAGAATTAAATTTCTTCATATCATAGATAATTAAATTTATTTTACTACCGATACTTGACGGTTAATATTATTCCGCTGATGTTATGTTATAATATTTAGGATTGGCTTATTTTTTTAATTCATTGAAGGCTGATTTTTCCATTCTTTTGTAAATACGAAATGTTTTAAGTATGTAATTGGTAAATAAGATTAAATAATATTTTAAGGAAAGAAGTTCTAACATTTGAAATAAAAACCATTCCATGTTTTATTTGACGTTTGGTATTCTGCTGATTAGCAGATGGTTTTAGATCTTGTTTGCTCATTTTTTGGACGGTTAATCGAAAAAAAAACTAATATATTTAAAAAAAATAGTTTAGAAATTGTATAGAATCAGGATGGACAGGTGTTAACGGTGAATGCAAAATGCACCGTTGTTGATAGAAAACGGAAAGATAAGTGACATTTTTCCTTCTTTTTTCAGTTCTATTTTCTAATGCTTATTTATTTTAGTTGCAGCTGTATTTTGAAAGAAAAAATAATAATAAAGCCAAAACTTTTATAAGTACCATTGTAATTCCCCTACATTATTATTTTTGCAAAGCAAGTTGCAAAATTATACATTTTCTGAATCTATAGATTGATGAAATAAATATGAGCAAAGTTTAATTTTTGTTTTCAATTACCTTAAAAAACATATTCCGATGCTTTTCCGTTAATCGTGTCCAAGCGAAAAATTGCCAAAGAAATTTGGCGGAATTTAACATTATTTGGCGACTTTTTCGCTTGGGCCTGGCTAATGGAATAGCAACCATATTCCTTCCAGTGTTTTGTCAAACTAAAAGCGTTAATTTTTCATGTCAAATTAATACGATATTTTTTTTTAAATCTGCTACGTTCAGGTTTAATGATTGAAAGGGGATTTTTAATGATGATTTGATGATGTTTGGCTTCAAGTATGAAAGAAAACAAGAAGACTGATGCCAAGAAAGGAGAAAGCGTGATCCTGAATAAGGAATATGAAAACGATGATTTTCACTATTTTAAGAAAAATGAATAAGAGATGGAGGATTTAATGGATCTCGAATAAAAGATAGTAAAAATTTTCAACAAATCTATATATTTTAATTGATTATAAGGATGGTACCAAAAATAAAAAACATCATTATTTTAAGTCTGTGGAAATAAATGATACAAGTTTTACGAGTCGCACTAATTCAAAATTTGTTTGGGCTGGTAGTGATGATTTCCGATTTCCGAGAGCCATTACTTAATGAGTTCTCTAGTACATGATAATGCACTTACATGAATTAAAGACTTATTTCCTATCTCATACAAAAACTTCAAATCAGGGAAAATTATCAAAACAAACAAAACTCTTTTCATTCACTCTAACTGACCGTACTTTTTATGTATTAGAATTCTAAACGGAGTTCACATGATGCCATTATTGCATTGAACAATTAATTATCCTTTTATGGCATTCTAAATAAAATTGTTTTTATACTACAGTATGTGGTGCGTGTATTTTTTCCTTTGTAAACTAAGATGCCAAACATACATAGAGCAAATCACAAAAGCAGATTTTGTTTATATGCTCTAAATCCGATGAATTGTGAAATTTATTTCAGGAGTACTTGGAATTTGAATGTATATTATCACGTGAGATTATGATGTTGTTTTAGTTGGGTTTTTTTGGTGTCTCCGAAATTTGAGCGCAAGAAATACTCGTTTTTTCATTGGTAGACAGAGAGTCTCCTAGCCCGTGACAATTGAGGTTTGTTTTGCCAGTATTGTTTGAGATATTTAATTAAATTTATTTTTGTCGTTTCTATGAAATGACGTCATTTTCTAGTTTACTATTTCTTAGTTATAAATAATCTCGCGCTCAAAAGTTTATCGTTTTTTTAACTATCACAATTTTGTAAAACGCGCATTATATTCATTCTTTAATCATATTATAAGCGCATTCTTACTCATTGTATTTCTCAAAATACTGCAAATATCAGAATATAATTTTAATATCAATCTGCATTACATTCATTGGGCTTTACCACGTATACAATAGCTTCCAGTAATATTGAACTTTTCGTCAAAATTACAGTTTTCTTTTAAATCTTAAAATCGTGGAGAACCAAAACTTAGTTTGTCAGCTAAAAAAATTAAAAATGAAAGTTTAAAAAAATAATCATTAGAGAGAGAGAGAAAGAGAAGTCTCAAAATTATTTCAAACTGTTTTAAACTGGTTAATAGCAAATTAATTAAGACAAATAATCCATTAAAAATAATAATGTTCTAACATGATAACTTGAAATTTGTGACCGTAGATTTCATTTTTTAAAAATTCAAGCTGATTACTTTCTATAACTTTTTTAATTATAAAATATGAGATCATAAAAGAATATCGATACTACATTTGATAAGTTTTTAACTTCTTCAGTTATATATATCGCAGTTGAATAGTAAGCGTGCACCTCAAAGAGCTTTACCCAATTGTCAATCAACTGTTGTAGTTTTGAAAAGGCTGCAATAATAAAATTTTCCAATAATGTTATATATATGTGAATACATTTTTTAGCAGCTGCGTAGCCGAAGAGAAGGCATTATTGAATTTTTAATTTCGATTTATTACATCTCGGAAGGAATAATTTATATAGATAAGAAATGGTTAGCAATAGGTCCGTCTACATCCCTATACAAGTACAGAAGAGCAAAACAGTTTGAAATTTTCTTCTGTGGTTTTCACATTGGGATTTTATAAAGATTTGTTTGATACATGTCGATTTAGGATCGGTAATTTTAGGCATTTTTAAAAGAATGTGTTAATCATCAAGGATTTTTATCCTTTCTCTTGTTGCGTAAGAAAATGTGGAAGTAAGTATTTTTATAAAGCGCGAGTAAAATTATTTAAATATAAAAAGTGAAATTAGATCAGAAAATATAGGAACGAAATTAAAATCGGCTAAATTAAGATAAGAATTAATTAGAATTTAAATTAGATTTAGAAGTATCATTACACATATATATCAAACGTTATTATGGTGAGCTGTAAAAAAGATTACAGTGTTAGCGAGAAGATGGGGAAATTCTTGCATTCTTTTTTGAACCGGCTGGCGGAGAACATTCTCAATTCCGCTTTGAGGAAGAAAGTCTGAAGCCTTTGAAGGACGAAAGAGATTCCCAAACAAAATGATATGCTACTTCATCAAGTATTCTAAAAGGAAATATTGTTAAGGCCATTTGATCTAAATTTGGAATTTTTAATAAAACTAAAAAGGAATAAATGCAGATAATCGTGCATTATTTCACGTTTCATTCGCGATGTTTGTATCCGTGTTTTATAAGCGTTATTTTATTTCAGTTTCTTTCAAGGTGAGTTATATATAGAAATGTTTTATGAAAATAACTTTTTTTTTGCATTTTTACCTAGAATCTAAGACGTTTAATAAAACTAACTCGTGTAAAGGCATTTCGCAGTGATTATTGATTTTGCTTTCTTCTGTTTTAGATGCACAAAAATAGTGTACCTTTTTAATCTCTTCTTTTGTAAATTGTTTATTACAAAAAACTTAAAAAGTTGTAAAAAAATACTTAAAAAATAATAAAAAATTTACGATAGAAATATAAGTCCATTAATTAAAAATAATACCATTATCCAGAAAGTTTTATAGTTGCAAAATATGAAGAACTTTTTTACTGAATTGTAATTTGAAAAAGCATAATTTCTTTGAAATGACGAAAATTTAATTCCCCTTGAAAACTTCCTTGACTTAGTATAAAGTTTTCCAAATTTAATACATTAAATTACAGAAAAAAAATTATTTGCGCATATAACTCTTACAAAGCTTTTGTTGACTATGATTCAATGCAAAATTTAAAAAAAATCTAGTTTCTCTTTTAATCTACATCCTCGTTTAGCTCAAAACTGTAAACTTAAAAAGGACTTCAAACTGCAGCAAATAAATAAAATAGCAAATTTCAGAACTTCATTTGGTGCCTAAAATCGGGTATTATTAAAGAAATGTATTTAAGACTATACAAAAAGGATTATTTTTTTGCAGAAAAGAAATTTAGTTTGAAGATAACGATAAATTTCCCTGGAAAAATACTGCGAATTTTACGAATTATTAGTGAAAGCATACATTTGTTTTTTGAATCTCTTGACAGCTGTCACCAATTGATATCAAAATCAAAGACGAGAACAAAAAGGAAATCATCTGCTTAAAATTAAAAATAAAATCAAAAGTCTATCTTTCTAAAAATGGTGCAGAAGTGAATTCATAGATAATTTGAATACTTAGAAGAGCTTTAAATGAAAGAAGCTATAGCGAAATAATTATCATTGTAGTGTCACGAAAAGCACTTCCACTACTACTGAGACAATTAAACTCTTGGAATTATTGAAAACGAAACCGGAACTTTGGCTTCGAAGAACTTTCCGATGTGTAGTGTAAACACTCCATCGCATATGTTTATACTAGAAATCCTGTATATAATTCTGTAAATAATTTCAGCTAATTAAACTTTTTAGTATTTTTCAGATAGGTTCTCTTCAATTTAATTTTATGATAACTTGCATTAATGTCAATTAGTTCGTTCTATGTGACTTCATTTTGGCGCGAAAAGAGCGATCGCAGGCGAGATGAGTAATACACATTTATTTTCATTGCTTATCAGTTTTCCGATTGCCACAATAGAGAGTTCAAGGATTAATAATAGAGTCGGCGACAATTAAAGAATCAATTAATTATTGAATAAGAAATAATTAATTATAATATTTTTTAATAAGATGAACTTTGTTTCAATAAAGCCCTTAAAAAAATTATCTTTTTGTAGTTGAATTACTATGGGGTCAAGTGATTTTTATGTAGCTTCTTTATATGGCTATTATACTGTGTGCTATTTTTACTCTCCACGCTTTATTTAAAATTTATTATAAATACTTTCTTTTTTTAAAACTGAAACTGTTTTTCCATTCTTTACTAGTTAAGTGGTACTGCAGTATCTGTTTTTATTTCTGTTGCATGATCTGTTTTTTTAATCATGTCAGAATATGATGTTGTTTTGAGAATGTGGTTTGTGGCTTCAACAAAAATACGTAGGCGAAAAATAGAAATTTTATTATCTGCACGAGCATCTCAAAAAATCCACTTTTAATAACGTGTAGCCATTGCGTTTACAAAAGCTATTATTTAAAAAAAATAAGCTAATGAATGCAGCAAATAAAACCTAGAAAAATGTCATTTTGAGCACGTGATTATATGAAATGAAATAAACAGGAAATGTGATATTTTTAAAAACAATAAATGCGAGACAAAAGTTTTTTGGATCGTTTGCAGTACTAAAGTGACTCATTCAATGAAACGATTAAAAGGAATAAAAATGTAATTTAACTCGCACGAGCACGTGATGCTTGGCCGTTCAAGAAATTAAGTTCTGACATGATACATTGAAATATGCGTGGCAGATTTCATTTTAATCTTTTATATTTCGGTTTTTTGCTTCAAAATACCATTAAAGAACTCGCATTGACCTTCATTCTTTAAAAGAGAATTCATTCTGGACTGAAATTCCGAGTCGTGTGTGGTCAGGGTTTTGATCTTTCACTGATTCTTTGCTTGCGCGGATAATTTAAAATTAACTTAAATTACCATTTAAAATTTCGATTAAGCTAGCTACCTTCGGATACATCTTAGGACAGAAATTCATATGTCCATCATATGATTATATTAGAGTAACATATAAATTTTTAGATCCAGGCAAAGAGTAGCAAAAGATACGACTAAATTAATCATATATCAGTTAAAGAAAGATTTAAAAAATCAAATTATTCCAAACAAGGAAACCAAAAAATATTTTAAATTAAAAATTTATAAAAAATAATTTTGACAAGTTTCCGTTAGTAATAGCACTAAGCCATCTGTGCATTACAATACTTAGATATGAAAACCATTTTATCTGTTCAGCAGTTTTTCTTCATGTTGTTAGGTATGTAGATTTTTTCTTGGCAGATAAAACCTACAAGATTGCATTTACAAGTATTATCCCCCCCCTTTCTGCTTGTAGTAATCTTTAACAAAAATACTGAGCTAACATAAATTACTTCCTTGTCATAATTTTTTTATTACTAAGCAGAAAACTGTCTGACAAAAATGAACTTATAATTTTATTGCACTTTAATCCACCAATTTTAAGAAATTTTATAGTGCAATAACAGTCGCCGAGTCACTAAAATAATGAATATAAGTAAAACTATTGAAAATGACAGCAGAAACTTTTTCATTGAATTTATAGTGAATATAAACCGGCGTCCTGGCATAGGGGTAGCGCGTTTCCTCGGTGATCTGGGGGTTCGAGTCCCGGTTCGGGCATGGTTGCTCTTCTGTGTCCTATCTGTAAGTAGTGTGAATGTGCCCCCCCATATAAAGGGGCTGTGCAAGCGAATGTCATGAGAGAGTAGCTAAGTCGTACTCTTGGCCGCAGTTATCGCTACTTCGAAACAAGAGACGTTCATCTCGGCATAAAATCGCTGATGCATCAGTGAGCTTGTCCATGGCAACTGCCAATGGAAATAACAACATAGTGAATTTCAAATCTCTGACAGTTATCATTTATCAGCTTTTGATTTAAAGGTCTTAGTGTTAAAATGCATATTGTCTCTTTTAAGAATATCTTACAACTTAATAGGATATAATAACTTAATTACAACTTAATATTATATGATTATTAACAAATTATGATATTTGTCAATACACATTTCTATAAAATTTGCCAAAATGGCTGGAATTAGAATATTCGTATTCATTGTATTGTATAGAAAAGTTTTTAGTCATAAGAATGCTGTTATAAAATTTGTGTAAGTTAGATGTAAATATTGTAAATATTTATAAAATTTTGTGTAAATATTGTAAATATTTGTAAATAGTTTAATTGTATAAAATTAATTGTAACAGAATCCCGCATCAGTGAGAAAAGACCGTTCTAAGGGGATTTACAACAGAAGATCGCCATATTCCATTATTTTGGCGATGTATGTGTGTTGGCGGCATAATGAGGTCAATAATGGTTTTTACTACACACTAAAATATGCTGTAGAAGCTGAGAAATAAAGATTTTTTCCTATATAATGTTGGAGAAAGTTTCACAACTGAGCATGTGGTTTCTACGTTTGCTGTGCCCACTTTAGTGGGACATTAATTTAAGCATGGATTAAGCAGAGGAAGGAAATAGTTCGGAAAACGAGCTACGTTAGTTGGCTTAACTTGAGAGAGCGTCTTTTCTTTTTGACGTGCATTCTGTAGCTTTGCTGTTACATCATTTAATAGTTAAAAAGGGGTTCCGATGATACGATTTAGTCCATATTCGGGATTCTAAAGTTCCAGTAAAAGAAGAAGTACAAAAATAAACCATTACATTCCCGCAACATGTAATGGTGATAAAGAAAACGGACCCCAAAAAGACCTTAACAGAATGTGGTCAATAAAATTAATAAATCTTAAAGGGCTTCAGTGCGTGAAGAGAAACTTGTAAATTGGTTTTGTTTCAGTTATTTTACCCAAAATATTTTAGAAGGAGATAACTCTTTTGTCTAACTGTAGAAAAAATAAATTATTTAATAATAAGTAACAAGTTTCTTTTAATTAAATTAAGATTAATTGCTGATGTTTATTGTTTGATATACTCTTTGAAAACACTCTGAAACATAAAATAATTTTAATAAAACAGTGTTCTTTATATACTCAGATTTATTTTTGAGGCTTAAAAACTAAGTAGTTATAAGGTATAGTTTCTCGTTTTAAGTTTGAATATGGCAAAAAGATTAATTAAAGAACTATGAACTAAAAATTTTGATGAATGCAAGGCACCATCTACTGTTCTTTTCTGCTAACTTACAATACTATTTCCGGCACTCTGCTCTAAAACACTGAGTTACCTTTGCATTCATTCAAAGCATCAATTAATCAATCTGAAGTAATTTATATTTTTTAATGAAAGTTATCATTTCTTTTACCTTCTTGGTAACCTTGATCTTGAAGACCTTGTTACCTTAATCTTGAAAATACTTTTTAATAAAAATTATCATTTCTTTTACCCTGTTGGTTTATGATTACCTTGATTTTGAAAACACTGAATTATCTTTGCAATCAGTCAAAACATTAATTAATGAATCTGTAGTAACTTCTACTTTTTTCAATTCCTACTATTAGCTCACACTCTCCCTATATATATATATATATATATATATATATATATATATATATATATAT
>JAOUZG010017399.1:5720859-5743560 GCA_026289955.1 Argiope argentata
GATTCGGAATCACTTTTGTTGGGTTGCTTCTTTTCTGGTGATTCGGATTCTCTATCTTTGGGTTGCTTCTTTTCTGGTGATTCGGATTCTCTTTCTTTGGATTGCTTCTTTGCTGAAGATTCGGATTCACGTTCTTTGGATTTCCTCTTTTCTGAAGATTCAGTTGTACATATCTTACCCATACTATCCTCGATAGCCTTATGTAGGTTTTCATCTTCGTTGATTTCTGAATGTGGCTTTCCAGCTGTTAAAATTTTATGCTCCACTTCGGAATAACTTTGTTTCGTTTCTTCAGCCATGCCGTAAAGAAGCTCTTGAAATTCTTCAAAATCAATCGTATTTTTTTCACTAGCATACTTTTCAAAAAGTTCTGAAATGTATTCCTCAGTAGTATCATCATCTTCGTCTAAGAGACCCGCTTGGATTAGCCATTTTTCGAAAAGCTCTAAAGTTATTTTATCGCTGTCTTTGGTTGATTCTTCTACATTGGAATATTTTTGGAAAAGATAATGCAGATCTTTCGGCTCTGGTGAAGATTCCTTTTCATTCAGCACAGAGTCTACTTTTTCCTTGTTTTCAGGAGAGACTTCTTTTTCAGATGAAACGTCTTCTTTTTCAGCAGTGCCTTCTTTTTTAGCAGTGTCTTCTTTTTTAGCAGCGTCTTCTTTCCCCTTGGTAACAGCTGATGAATCGCTTTTCTCATCTTTTGACTCAGCGTCCTTTTGCTTACTATCAGTCGAACCTTTGTATTTCGTTTTTGCCTCATCGCTGTCATCCATGGTAGATTCTGAATTCTTTTCCTTACCCCCAGATGCCGCCTCTTGCATCGAAACATCAAGAGGATCCTTCTTTTTAGATCCAGTTGAAGATTTATTTTCATCATCATCAGCAGATCGGGAATCTTTTTCTTTTGTTCCCGGTGCTGTTTTTTCTTTCGCATTATTTCGCCCAGGTGTATCACCAGTGTTTTTCACAGCTGACATGAAATGCTATTGTTTAGAACGAACTCAAATAATGAATATGCATCTACTTTTCAATCCTTGAAACGTTTTATCTCAAAGATAATAAATATTTTCTATTTCTGAAAAATTTTGATCTTTTCATTGATTACTATTACATTGACGGATGTATTTCTTTCCATTGATCGATAATTTCATGCAAATATTAATAGTTTGGAAACAATGAAATGGTTGCCAAAATAATCAAATTAAAAACGATTCAAGATCTGAGATAAATTACATGACGATTTTATTTTCGTCGCACGTTCAATAAATAGTTTTTGCTTTGAAAGTTTTAAATGAAATGTTTGAACTTCTAAAATGATCAGTATCCGAGGAAAATTTCTCGATATTTCAGCGCATCTAAATTTTTGTTAAATTAAATTTTAACATTTAGCATATGATTTTAAGTTTCTTGCCATTTAACCGAATTAAGCATGTAACGTTAAGTACAACTTTAATTATATTAAAATTAGTTTTAAGCAATTGGCAATAGAAATATTACATGCCACATTCTTTCCTACTTTTTCCCATAAGAACAAAGTCCATAACTGAGTGAAACTACAATTTGTTTTTTTGTTTAAGTGTTTTCTTATTTATTGACAAATTTTTTTAGATATTAACTTCTGGAAACCAGGGATAAAAGCTATTGTAGCTATATATCCCAATACCTTATATCTTTCAAGATTCAAGAGCAAAGTCCACAATGTTTTAAAAATATATATCGCCCTTTTCTAAAAAGAAATAAACTATTTTGATCATAAATTAATAATAAAAAAAGGGAGAAAATCCAGCTTGAATAATTAAACGAAATGGTGTAATAAAAATATCTTATAATAATAAAATAATAGGAAGGGAGATGAAATTAAAAAAAAATAGCAAGGCAACAAAGGAATCTGAACGCCGGCAGAATGCATTTTCTGAATTTCAGGAAAGAAGATTATAGAACTGTCATTCTCCACTTTATTAACCACATATTGATATTTTCAACTATTTTAACAAGAAAATTTATAGCACATAAGATATTTTTTAGAATTATTATTTATTATACTGCTCTGACGTGCAGTAAAATGTTAAAGTTTCAAAAATCAAATTGTTATTACAAGATAAGATTAACAAAGGATTGTAGTATCCATATTAAACTCAGATTATGCAACTTTCTCTTTCTGATCAGAAAAATTAGATGATATCATGCTGATGAAGTATAAATATATTTTATATAGAGCATATACGGCCGGGATGGCCTGGTTGGTAGAGCGTTGGACTCGTACTGCTTAGGTTACGGGTTCATAGCTCACCGGTCAAAAGGTTCTCCGAGTGTGTGGCGACTGGTGCTCGTTATGTATCGCTCGTTATGTCGTCCTCCAAGTCGAGAGTAATACCACTGGGAGTACTGAGACAGAGATAATTATTTTTTTGGTCATGTTTTAAGGATATGGATTATCCATGAAACAGTCCTTTAAATAGGCTATGAATAATTCCCATAAAGCTTCAAATTTTTTTAAAAAGTACCTAATAAGTAAAGTGTTTCTTGTACGGAATAATATGCTTACCAATTTCCATTCTACATTGAATTACCTCACTTATACTTTATTTATTCAGCAGGTTTCATTTCGATAAAAATGGATAAATTGACCCAAAAAAGTTATATTTTAATGGAAAATACTAATTTAATTATTTGCAGATTTAGGGTGTTTTTATTGCTTTAAAATAGAGTTAAGCTTAGGATCCAGAGCCCCAAAATTATAAGAGAAGCTCCGATTTATATCAATATCTTTTAATTATTCAATAAAATGAGAAATTAGACAATGAGAAAGTTTATTATAACATCCTTTCCTTCATGCAGACTGGTGTCCCATTATTATCTCCTGCGCTTTTTATTACCGAAAATAACAGTTCACGAAAATTGTCCTCTACTTAAAATGACCCTGCTCTCCCCTGTTTATTTATATATATATATATATATATATATATATATATATAATATGGATTTGTTAATAAAATTTCCATAATTAGTCTTCATTAATGCCTTTATTTGAAGTAAGATAAATTAATACTAAAAATGAAAGAAAATTTAACGATTTGAAATTAAATAATTAAATAATAATAAAATAATTTTTGAAAAAAAAAAACGTTTTACATTGTTTTTAATATAAATTGAACATTCGAAAGATATTACGTTTATGTAAATCATCAAAAAATTTGATAAGCAATTCTTGTTTTATAGATAACTTTATTTTACCTTTTTTTTTGGTGAGGGGAGGAGGTATTTTCATTTTTATAAGTTGAATAAAAATCAAAGAATGTCATTGAAAAGTTTTGTTAAAATAAACAATTATTTCGCATCATTGTACTTGAATAAATTATCTGCTGCATATGATTTTTTGAAAATGTGAATGGCAACAATAGTTTTCTAACGCGAATTATGAACATGAGAGTGGGTTTCGATTTGGTGTCTAGATAGAATAAGACAATCCCCTGCAACTGCAATAAAACGAAAGCAACAACAACGGGAGTGGAGAAAATCGTTTGGAAAAGATTAGAATCCGCAATATTATTAATTCAGGAAAAGATCTCAGTTTTGTTTATGACAGCTTCAGTCGTAAGTGTTGCATTCCTAAATATAATTAGGCATTCCTAATAAAAATATAATTTTGAATTTATTATTCTAATTTTATCATTTTAAACAAAATGTCTTTAATGAAAGAAATAATTTCTTTGGATTAATAAATTGAAACAACAGACTAAAATAAAGTCATCTAAATTCATGTTTGTTTCAAAAAAATATTTGGAATTTCTGAATATATTTCATTATTCTGAAATGTGTAGTTTCTTTCAAATTATTTACATTAAAATTAAAGTCTATAATTTCCATAATTATGTTATATTTTTTAATCTAGCTATTACTATCTCATTTTCTCTGTAATCATTTTTATATACCAATATTTAAATTAAAAACTTTCTTCTAAAAGTTATTATGTGTATTCAAAAATTATTATGCTGTATTATGTTTATTTTATGTAACCATAGTTTTATTTCAAATGTAGTTTATCACCTTTTAAGTAAGTTGTAGGGTGTTATGCATATTTTTAATGGCTTTTGTAGGAATATTCATATTTTTAAGTAATCAAGCATATGTTAATTCTGTTTAGTAAAAAGAATTTTTCAAATGATCTTATATATTTGTTTTTTTTTATTTCTGTACAAGAATAGTAATTTTTGTTTGAATAAAAATTCTTTTGCATGATTTTATTTTTTTATTTAGATCTAAACTTTTGATTTGAACTTGTTAAAAACTGTGTTCTCCCTGTTTCTAAGAAAATGTCTGATTTGTCTACAACTTCTAAGTCACCATCTACATCTAGTAAGTAACTATTTACTTTTGCTATCAATAATTTAACTACGTTTTTGCATTGCTTTTTATTTGTCAAATGTTTTACAAAATCAATTTGCAAATTTATATGCAATGTTAATAATTCCGTTTATAGAATGATTCGTCTTTATATGCACTTGTTACTTTATAAAGTTTTCCATTAATGGATTATGGAAAGTTTTTTCAAATATTTGCATCTGTATGAAAATACTGTATTTATAAATTAAAAATTGGAAAATTTAAATGAATTTAATACATTTTAATTTCTTATATTCTATCTTTTCATACAATACAGATTTGAAATTCTACTGTTAATATATTTGAAGAATAAGTTATATTCACTATAATAGGACTATAATAATTTGTATATAAACAATTCAATTGGTTAAATCATTTTAAAAAAGCAGTGAAATATTAATATTCTTCTAATACTTAGTAGGATTGATCCGTACTTATTTTGCTTGCCAAATTCTTTCAATTTATTATAATATAATTACAAATGACTAGAATTGATATTATGCTGAGGAAGACTTTAAACACACACACACACACAAAGAACAACAACAACATAATATCAATTTTTGCGGAGGGATTTATAATTAAAAAATATATATATTTATATCTATGTAGTAGTATTTCACTACATAGAATAACCATACTACTATGTTGCTGCTGTAAATTGTAAAAACAAATACATTAAATAATTCAAAATAAAAAATAATGCCAAAAGTAGGTACAATTAATCTAGAATCTTTTACTATTTTATAATTCATATAAAAATAGAAACTCTCCTCGAAAGATATATTTTTTCTTTTTTCATTAAAGTAATGCCTTATTATTTTTTTTTTATAATTGCATGAAATAGAAATTGTGTTTTATTTCTGATAAATTTAGTCCTGAATATGTTGAACAATGAATTTACTTTTCAACTTTGTAATTACATCAATACAGAAGAATAATGAATTGTGCTATGAAAATTTATAATTTTTTAAAATAAATATTACTGAAGATTTTTTTTTTAAAATTCTTAAATGAAATATATTTGTAATGGAAGCCTTATTAGTAAGAAATGTCAATAACTTTGTCATCATGCCCTCATAAAATTGTCTGGTATTCAAAATATTGAAGAACATGGTGAAAATTTTGAAAAATATCTTGTTCTGATAGGGAAAAACAATGCAATCGGTATTTTGTAATTGGTAACATTTTTATTTATTTCTGATTAATTCAAACAGTGGAAATTCAGAATTGATTGAGAATATTTACAATTGTTTTTTACTTTGTAGATATATCTCAAGAGGAAGAATTAGTGCTGAATAATTCAAATGTTCAACCTGAGACTTTTTTAAATTCATCAAAAAAGTAAGTTATTTTTTTTAAAAAATATATCATTCACATTTACTTGTTGTAGACTTATTATTCATCTATTGATATTTTCAGTAATATATCTTTAGAAAAACCAGAAAAATTAAAAAGGTTGAGTTATAAACATAATTAAGACATACAATTTTAAGATTATTAATTTTATTATTAATTTTTATTTGATATCATCAGAAAAATTGAATGTGTGGTTTTACTATTAGGAAACTATTAGCTTTAGTATTAATTTTTATTTTATGTCATCAGAACAATTAAATGTGTGATTTTGCTATTATGAATTTTCTTATTGACTTTTATTAAGAATTTCCCAAGATAGTTTCATTTCCAAGAAGTTTATTTTTTTTTTCTTGATTTTGTCAAAAATATAATACAAGCCTAGTATTGATTTTAAATGTATAAAGATCTCTGATTTAGTAATGTCATAAAATTGCAGCTTTTTTGATCATGAATAAATATTTTTAAATTGTGTTATTGTTTAAACCAGTGAGTTTGGTTCTCAGTTTCATTTGCAATTCTCATCCACATGAACAGCTTTTTTAAGGTTGCCTTAATACTGTTAGAAATCTAAAAATAAGTGAATGTTTCTCAAGTTAAAAATTGTCAAAATGTTATGTTTAGTTGTTTTAAAGAAGCATGAAATAAAGTATTAATTAAATATTTATCTATTAGTTCTTTTGAAAACATTTAAAATTAAGTACTTTTACTTATGAATTTAATTAAATTTTTTTTCACTTTTTTACAATATATTTGAATTAAATAAAAGGGAACATCATAAAATTGGTTAGAATTGAATAATGTATTGGGGATGATGTAAATGTTATAAATAATTTTCTATTATTGAATTAATATTATCATTCAGCCATCCAAAGCAATGGACATCTTCAACTTGTAATTCTGCTCAGAGAAGCAGTGGCCGATCAAGCTCCTCTATTTCCCATTCACACTCTGATAAAAATAGATCCTCAATATCTAAATCCTCTACCACACCTCAGTCATGTGCAAACACTAAAATTGTTGGTAAGTTAACAATTTCCTTCAAGACAGTTTTATTAAATATTAAGACATTTTCTTTGGTTTCTCGATATCCTTGGACTATTATATATGTAAAATGTTTCAGAATATTTAAAAAATGAATGTTACTTAATCACTCTTCATAAACCTTATTTTACTGAATTAAAAATATAATGCTTTTTCCTTCCATTATTGATAAACTGTATAAAGTTATATCAAGTATTTTTTGGATCTGTTTTGTTTTAGCCATTGTAGAAGGAAGAGGTATTGCTAGAGGTGAAATAGGAATGGCATGCATTGATATTAAAAATCCAGTTCTTCTGCTTTCTCAGTTTGCAGATACTCAAGCTTATCTTCGACTTGCAGTTCAGCTGAATGTTCTAAAACCTCTTGAAGTAAGTTTTTGATTTTTCTTTTTAAATGTAATATGTTTTAAAAAGCAGACAAACTTACTCATAAAATTTTCTTGATCTTTTTATGTTTGCTGCCCATCCGGTATGCATTAATATCTTTTCTATTTATTCTTGTGATTAATGTGTAAAAAATATAATTTTTCTCAGTAATATATTTTCTTCTTTCTTAGATTTTATTATTATTCTTATATGAATTTTTTTTAGAGTATTTTGTTTATTTGCATACTGAAGCGTACTTACCTATATTATGGCAGTAAAAAAAAAAATATTCTTGACGTTTATAAACCACAATTACATAATTCGTGATTTTATGTTTATGGACTTTTTAAAATTAACCTATGCATATAGAGCATTCAGCCTGACGTGATAAATATTTAAGATTATAATGCACATTGAGTCTCACTCTTATATTTTTGTGTTTTAGCTTATAGTTAGGTATTATTCTGTGCATTGCAATTGATTTCCATCTATAATTAGTCAACATAATTATGAAACAACATATATATTCATTAATTTATGTACTTTTTGTTTGTTTGTTTATTGAAAGGTTTTTGGGAAAATTTAGTATTAATAAATAGAATACGTAGAAAAGAGAAATAATAGAGTATTAATATAATAATATAATTTTTTTTCTCTTTAATACCTCTATACATTCACTCAATTTGTGACTTTTTTGGATTATTTATATCCTGCATTTTCCTCAAAATATCTGCAATACCTGCCAAATAGTTGGGTTAAGGTTATATTTCAAGTTTCTTTTTTTCAAAAATTTATAATAAGCAAAGTTAATTTATTAATATATACAGTTTTAAAATAACTAAAAAGAATCACTGGAAATGAATAATCATTCGGTCATTTTGAATTTTATTAGTTTTTAAACTTGCATCTTATCTCTGTCTATTACATTTTATATTGATAAAATTACAAGTTGAAATAAGTATTAATTTGTATCAGAAGTACTTTATGCATTTTTATGTTTTGGTTTAAATTACGCTTTAATAGGTTGTTATGCCAAATACCTCATTGGAATATGGATCTAAAACAAAATTAATCTGTAGAATTAAAGAGCTGTTTCCCGATATGACAACAGTGACAGTTCAGAGAAAGTATTTTAATGAAACTAAGGGTTTACAATACATTCAAGAGCTTTGTGCTACTGAATATAAAACAGTAGAAATTGAAGTGAGCCTTAAGTAAATAATGCCTTTATTAACTATCTTTCAAAATTAATGCTGATTAGTTGAGAAAATCATTTAGTAATATTTTCTTTTCTCGCAGGTATTACTGTTTGGCAGCATGTGCTGCTCTCCTGAAGTATTTTGAATTTAAACAAAATGCAACTTATGCAACAAACTCTTTAAAGGTTGTTTATTGTGCCATTGCAGATACAACTATGATAAGTAAGCCTTAAAAAAAGTATATAATTTAAACATATAATTAATGTACTATTGTTAAAATATGACCCTCCCACCTAAAATGTAAAGTTACAATTTATAGAATATTTTCTGTCCTAATTGTAACTGTATAAAATGTCAATTCATAGAATTTATTATACAAAATATTTAATATATCAACTCTTTAGAGTGAAAAAAGTTTTGTATTTAATATATCTTGAGATATAAGTGATATTTTACTGAAACATATCAGAAGTATTTGCTTATGTATTCTTATGATGAAAAAATTTTAAGAAGTAGAAATATGTTTAAATTTTTCAGGCCATAATTCTTCTTAATCAAATTCTTTATAGTAACAAAGTATTTCTTTATATAATTTAATATTTAAATGGTGTTTTAAATTAATGAAATAACTATATATTATCTAGGCATGGCAACTGCTCGAAATTTAGAATTGGTGACTAATGAACTAGGCAAAGTTGAACATTGTCTTTATGGTGTACTGAATCACACTCTGACTCCTGGTGGAGATCGTTTAATGAGGGCTAATATTCTGCAACCTCCTTGTGATCTTAATACCATCAATACACGTCTGGATTGTATCACTGAGCTCATTGAGAAAGAAGAATTATTTTATGATTTAAAAGTAAAAATTGTTATATTTTATCTCATTTCTTGTAAATTGCTGTTCTTTGTAATGCTATAAAAATTATGTAAAGGTATTTTTCTTTTCTATATTTAATGTAAAATACATAATATGTTAATAAATTCTTATATATTTATATATAAGATTTAGGTGCATAATGTATATATCTATTTAAGAATATAATTAGTTTTTAAATGTTTTTGTTTTAAAAAGATTTAACATTTAATTGTTTTATTTATTTTTAAGTTGTGCTGTTCCTATTAAGAAGAGGAATGAATTATTAATTTAAATATTAAAGGTTATTGAAAATATATATCAATATTATTTATATCTATTATATATTTTCTGTTTAAATATTATGTATTTATATAATTAAGAATATAAAATGCTTATTTTTTATATTTCATATTTATTTTTAATCAATGTTGCCTATATTAAAAGGAGAAATGAGCTATCCATATGAAGACTAAATAATGTTAAAATATAAAACAATATTACATAATTTTCTATATGTTCAGTTTCTATGCTATCTATTTTCCGTATCTTCTATCTATTAAAATTTTCTACATCTATATTATCTATCTAATTAGAAATATAATTTGCTTTTAAAATCTTTTAAAATTTTACTTTTCTATGTTTTATCACCATGGTATTATCAGATTTTATGATAGCTAATGTTAGAATTATTTCTTTAACGTTTTGTACAGAAGAATTAAATCTAATTTGATATTTATATCTTTGAATTATTTGTATATTTGTAATAGAATTTGAATGTCTTGGAAAGCTCTAGAAAAAGGAAAGCTGAATATAAATATATTGGTAGAGTTGTTTAGGTCAAAGAGCATCTTTTAATATTTCATCTCTGGAGAATTCATTGGGAAATATACTTTTATTTACAATTAAGTGTGTAAAACATTGATATAGTGTTTAATTGTTCCATGCTCATAGTACCATTAATAATTGGAATAAATTATTAATAAGATTGGGTTTAATAAAAAAAAAGATTTTAATGTTTTTTTTCTTCTTTTTTTTTTCTAGTCTGTTATTGGAAAATTTGTGGATACAGAAAATTTATTGTCACTTTGTGTTCAAATTCCAAAAGAAGAAAATGTTCGTAGTTGTGAACAAAAAATAGCTAATGTTATTTGTATGAAGCATACATTAGAATTAGTCAAGCCATTACGTAATTGCCTTGCATCCTGCAGCAATGGTTTATTTCAAACATATTTCCAAGTGAGTTTTGATTTTTAAAATTAACAAATAAAAAAGTTTATTTTTTTTGTATGAAAATGAATATGTAATTAGAAAGAATACGGGAATTTTATAATGTTTACATTTTTTATGGAAGTTTTTTTTACATGTTCAGATTTTTTTTAAAAAAATTATACTTCAATATTTGCTTTTGAAAGTTCATATTCAAATCTATATGTTATGTTTTGAGTTTGAAATATTATGATGCATATAACTTAATATTTTCGTGTTTAACAAAATTCTGTAAAAAACACACACAATTTATTTTATGCAGTTTCTTAGAAATATCATTTATGAATGAGGATTTATACATTATGTATGAAATTGTATTTTTATTTAAAGTCTTTTGCAGTATTTATTCTGAGACTTCTTTGCCCTTAAATTGTTTTTAATATGTAGCTTTAATAATTAATTTTTAAAATTTAATATATAATATTTTAATCCAACAAGTTTTCTTCAAATCTTTTCATTCTTCATTTAAAATGAAGATTCTTTTCCTTCTATCTTAGGAGTGTCCTTGAAAACACATGCTCCTAAATGTAAAAAGAACAAAATCTTGAGGATTGTATTTTCTGTAGTTCTGGTTTCTTTTTTTCATAGATACTGAGTTGTAATTTTGAACATTATAATCATTTTTTAGATGTTTTGTGAATCAGAATAATGTGAAGTGATATCAGAAGATGAATAACTTTTCAATAGTATTAATGAGTAGCATTCAAATACTCTTATTATGTTTTTTAAATTGATTATATTTATGAACTAAACAGTGATTAAATAAATTAGTGCAAATGCATTCATGATTGCATCACATAAGCATTATACTTTGCTTACTTTTTTCTTGAGTAAAACACTTATTATTATTTTTTTATTGTCATATGTGATAAAATTATTATTTTTGAACCATTCCTGTATTTGTTTTGTAAAAACATTGTGCAAGTATATTTGTAGCTTTGCAGATGCTTAGTAGCAATTAGAAATACATCTATTTAATCAAAATATTTGAAGACCCAAACTCAAGTTAGTTGTATAAGTCTGCATATATATTAATCTATACTCTTTGTTCTTTAATTAAAATTTCCTTGTATTTTTATTTTAAAATTTCTGAGATACTGTATGAAAGCATCGTATTTTCCTTTTCTTATAAGATACTCTCTGATGAAAGGTTTTTAAAGCTACAAGAGAAAATTAGCCTTGTAATTCATACAGATGCTCGATGGCAGAAAGGAGTATTGAATATGCACATGCAAAAATGTTTTGCTGTGAAGGTAAAATTAAATTTCTACCTATTAAACTGCATAAAATAAAATATTGTGATTGTCTGTCTGTTTAAATCCAAGAAAGGACCATATATGTATTGAAGTAATTCATTATGTAAACATCTTAAAATTTCCAATAGCTATTCTCTATTAGATACTTAATATGGGACATTTCTTAATCTGTAGTGTTGGAGAAAAGAAAAGAAAAAAAAAATGTGGCCTGCACATCTTTGTATATGAAAACCCCCCCCCCCCCCGGTTTTTAAAAAATGTTACAAAAATAATCAATATCTGATTTTCAATTTTGGTTTCAAAAGTTTTTTCTCCACTTACTTTTATTTAAGAATATTTGGAATACTCTCTTACAAAAGTTTCTGATATTGCTTATTTTTACATTTAATTTATGATAAAAAACATAATGAAACTTTCCAATGATATTATTAAATTTTTATGCATTGGAATGAAATATTTTTCAGCCTAACATTAATGGCTTGCTGGATGTTGCTAGACGTGCATATTCTGAGTCTGTGAATGATGTTTCTGGTAAGAACAAATTTATGTAATATAAATATTTGCAATTTTATAACCCTATTTTCTAATATATCATTATGCTTTACATTTTTTAATATTATATTTCATAACATCTCTAAATTCTGTTAAATACTTATTTTCTGAACATTTCCTTGTTAAAAAGAATAATCTTATTTTAAAGACTATTTAAATTTGTTGTTCATTGAATTTTAAAATAAACAGTCATAAGAATTGTGTATGAGATGTTTTGTCTTTTTAGAAATTAAGCAGTCCACTTATTTTTGTTTCCTATTTGTTTTTGATATTCTAGTTACCTCCCCCATTGCTTTAAATTATTTAGATTTGATGTTTATGGATTTTATTGTTAAAAGCAGTGATATTCTTCTTTAATTTCCTAAATATATTATAAGATACTATAGATTATGTTGTAAGTAATGCACTTGAAGTTCAGTTTTCTTGGAGAGGTGGTCTTTGTAAATTAAACTTTTAGTAAAATATTATAGCAATTAATTCATTAAAAGTAATAAATTATGCTTAAAATTTTATGGAATGAATTTCAAGTAGAGAATAGCAATAATAAAACATTTCCCCCTTCTGGTATGCAAAATTTATATACAGTTGATAAAAATTGAAAGTTTCAAGTTTTATTTAATACTTCTATTCAACCTATCTTGTTCATATTTGTAAATATGGAATAAAAAAAAAGTTTACTATAGGAATGCCACATTAATAAAACATTCTATGTTGATGTAGTTATATTACAAGGAGTCATCACTGAAATACACTATAAATAATAATAATAATAATAATAAATCCTTAACATAAACAGAAAATGAAGAAGTGAAGATTAATATACTAGTATTAATCTTCACTAGAGATGATTATATTATAATAGTTTAGATAAATTAAATAAAATAATATTTATGTCTCAAAAAGATTTGATAGATTTCAATATGTGAAGAAACTATTCACGACCAATTTGAACAGCCAAATGATTTTTTTATATATAAAATACCCTAATCCATAATTTGCAGTAACATAATTGTAATAGTAATTTGTAGTAAAATAATAGTAACAGAGTAATCAGAATAGTAGCCTAATTGTATTTAACAAAAATAAATAGTTATGTGTAGGTGCTAATTACATAATTTATTATATATATATATATATATATATATAGTAATTAAGTGCATTATAGTTATGCATGTATATTTTATTTATATTAAATCTTTAATATAATTAGTAATTTATTTTCAGACATTGTTAAACAGCTGGAAAAGCAATATAATCTTCCTTTACAAGTTGGGTATAGTTCAGTACGTGGATTTTTCATCCAGATACCATGCAAATTATTATCTCCTCAAAAGGAACTACCATCTGTTTTTTTAAAAGTCAATAAATATAAAAATTTCATAACTTGTACTACTGAGGATTTGGTGAGTATATTTATATTTAAGAATAAAAAACTTTGCTTGGAATCCTAAGGAAATTTGAATTTTTTATTAATGTATTTATAACTTTTTTTTGCATACATGTGTCAAAATAATGCCTTAATAATTAATTAAAATAATTTAGTAGAAAGCAGAAAATTTTTCTTGGTTTTTGTTGAAATTTGTTGATACATAAAAACTGATTCACATGCCAAAATCCAAATTTTTGTGACAAAGGTTAATACATTATTATTTTTGGATTCATTCTGACTAATGACAAAATTTTACAATGCTTTGTCTTTTTTCCTAGTTTTACCTTTTTAAATGAATGTGAATGCTAATACTGACAATATTTTGCTTTGGCTTGGACAATATTTAGACTCATAAAGTCATTGAATTTGTGTAAGTTGCTTGTTGTCAAAAGGGAATTAAACTTATGTGGTGACCAGCTTTAATACAAGGCAATAGTATGAAAAGTGTGTTTCATTAAAGATATTTTTTGAAGATCTAAATTATCTCTTTGATAGAAATATTATTAGTGAACTGGAGAAAATTATCCAGTGTTACAAGTGCTTTGATGGAGTTTCAGTCCGCATGCAATAACATTTCCCACACATTGTGAATTTTTTGGAGCACACATATAAAGTTGAAAAAAGTTTACAAATAATTATTTTAAAAAAGCCATTATTTATTCTTTTGAACAAAAAGATTATTAATACATGAAGCTATTGTTATACAGTTGCAGTTATTTGTCACATTTAATGTGTTTAGCCATCTTCATAAAATTAGTTTATTTGATTCTCAAAAGATTCATTATATTCTCAAAAGATTTATTCTTACCATCTTGTATGAAGAAAGATAGAAAATTGGTTCTCATCTTAGTAACAAAGACAAATGTCTAAGGTAAAGGGGGTAGATCTAAGTTTCTTGTGTAACATGATATTGTGCAAGAATAAATTGATTTATACAAGTTACTGGTAAATGCTGTTGCCAGTAAGTTATTTTTCTTCATACATGTCTATTCAAAGCTGCAATTGTTCCAAATTCCTTTTTTACATTTATATATATTTTAGGCCAAATTGTATTAATTTCAGATAGTCAATAAGCAATTGTACATGAATATGTTAATTGAAATAGATTTGCAAGCATGCTTTCCAGATTTAAACCTAAATGAGCATGTGTAAAATGCTTCAGAAAAACTGCTTTTCAGTATTTCAATATTTTACTGATAAAATCTCTGAAGGTAAAGTTGATTAAGGAATGAATATATCTATTCTGAAAGCTGGTAAAAAATTATACTGAATGTAGAGTACTGATGTTGTTTCATCATTGAAATTAAGGGCACTTCCTTCATATCCCCTCCCTCCATCATACAATTTTTTTAGGCAGTTCTTTACAGTCTTTGAAATCTTTTGTTTTGAACTAATAATTCTTATTCAATTTTTAAATGTGTAATGAGGTGAATGTGTAATAAGAATTTCATTTTTATTTTGTGTTTCTCTAATTTAATAAATTCTGGGTAATAAAATTAATCTTTCTAAATGTTATGCTATTTTGAATGCTAGTTACTTTTTTGTTCTTTATTTTTTTATTCCTATTTTTGTCTTGCCTGAATAAGAAAAATATATGCAAATTGTATTGCCATATATAAAAATATTTTTATCTATGATGAAACATTTTAATTGTTTAATTTGAAATGATAAAATGCTTTTTTTCTCATCAGTTTCATTCTTTTTTATAGATAAAATTAAATGGTGAGTAAGATTTATGAAAACACATAATTTTCATCAGTTCTAATTTTGGAATTCTACTTATATGAATTTTTTTGTACTCATCTCAAAATTTGCTTCAGATCGTATTCGAGAATCTTTGAATGAAATATATCTGATGAGTGATTTGTAAGTATATGCTATTTCTTTTTTATTTCCATAGAATATAATTAGAAATAATCAATTTGTATAAAAAATACGTTTGAATTATAAATTTTCTCATTTCATTTTTCATAGATTATTTAATAGAATTTTTTTTAGATATTTATGGTATTAGGATGTTGCTCACAATTTTCTTTTTTAAAATGAGTTTTTATTTATTTATAATCATTATTCTCTTTCTCTTATTTCTTCATTTGCATTTAATGTTAATTTCACTTTTTCTTTAGAATTATCAATGAAGTTCTTAATGAAATACGTGTTCATATAGGATGTTTGTATAATTTAACTGAAGCTGTTTCTTCTATAGATTTCCTTTTGTCTCTTGCACATGTGTGCACACTTTCTGATCATGGTAAAAATAAGCAATTTGTTAATTATTTTCTTTAAACTTCCATTTTCATTTATTTAACCCTAAGAATTTCATGTATTATTATCTTTAATGTTTTTTTAAATATTTCATTTATTAAAAAACTCTGTTACACAATTTACATTTATCATTAGTGAGGCCTGAATTTTCGCATAGCCTTGCAATAAAAAGTGGGAGGCATCCTGTTATTGAGAAAATCTGTAGAACAACTTTTGTGCCTAATGATGCTGTAAAGTCCTTTCACTGCTTTTTTTTTTAAAAAAAATTCTCCTCAAATGTTTACTGCTTTCGTTAACAAAATATTTTTGTTTTTATGTAGTTCCTTTGTGAAGAAATGAATTTCGTAGTTATGACTGGAGCAAATATGGTATACTAAAATAAAGTCACATTTTTTCATTTTAGAACTTTTAAAAGTTTCTGTTTATTAAATACAATCTTTTAAAGTTTATCTTCTGATTAATATTTTGTCTTTAATTATTTTACATTTTGATATAAATTAACTTGTGACCAAAACTTTAAATTTCAAGAACCCTTCATTAAAAGTTTAAATCTTGCAATATATGTATTAAATAGTAAATTTTATGTATTTAACATTTTGAATTATTTGTAAACCATTTGACTATTTTTATTCTTGATTATTGTGTTTTTTCAGTGAGTTTCCAGAAATATAATTGCATTATACAATTTTTTTTAATTAATTGATAAAAATTTCTTTGAAATTTCTATAAATTATATATATATAGCCTTTGCATTAATTATTTGAAACATATATTTCTTTAGAGTGGTAAAAGCACATATTTGAAGCAACTAGCAGTACTACAAATAATGGCTCAGATGGGCTCATATATCCCTGCTGAATTTGCTTCTTTTAGGATTACAGATCAAATTTTAACTCGTATGGGTAGCAGTAGTGACATTGAGAGAAACTATTCTTCTTTTATGCTTCAGGTAATATTTCTCACCAAATTTTTAAAAAATGCATTTATGTATTTGCTAAATACAAAATTGCTGGAATATGCAGTTTTTAGCATAGCTATCTTTTGATATTTTTAAATAACTGTGGTAAATTTTGTATTATCCATGATCAATGCTAAAATGATTTAGAGAAATTTTGCCCACAAATTGAAAATTGGTATGTACATGTATGTCAATTATTTGTACCAGGTTTGGTTATGATGAAATTTTTTACATGTAATGATACTCTTTTCAATTTTTATTTATTTCTGTTATGTAACATTTTTTTGCTCACTTTTATCAACTAAAATATTTCATCTTTAATATTAAATTCTTCCATGAGTTGACTTTATATTTCAGATGAAGGAAGCAAACTTTATTTTGCAGCATGCTACAGAAAGATCTTTAATTATTATAGATGAATTAGGAAAAGGTAAGAAAAGCCCTTTGGATAATCATTATTAAGTATAATAATTCTCAATTAGCAATTAATGTTTATAATCTACAATTCAGCCTGTGGTTAACATTTCTTTATTAATAACATTTTTAGGAACAAGTGTTGAAGAAGGATGTGCTATTGCATATGCAATATGTGAAGAATTATTGACTACAAAGGTATTGTTATAAAAAAAGATTTGTTTAAGATATTTTATTATCTTAATTCTAAATTAATATATATTGAAGGAAAGTTTGAAAGTAGGATTGTGTACAATTTTCTGCATTTTTATATGACTAAAATTTTTGATGAACTAACCCTTTATCTTAATAGGTTTATTTACATTTAAAAATTGCATTTTATTAGTTTGCATGCAAGTACTTTCATACTTCATTTAAAAATCCTTCAACACTTATATCTAGTTTTCAAGAATTCACCCATCTTCCCTTTTCTGTTATCTAATGTTTGTTGTTTCCCTTTTTGAGTATGATGTGCCAAATTTTGTTCATAATTTTTGTATGATTATCCTTTTAATTTTTCAAAAATAGTTCATTAGTACAATCTCTGCATTATTAGCATTTAATATCCAAAATGATTATATTTAAGATATTTTCAGGATAATGTGATAGTTTTCTCTTTTTCATACAATTAATATATGATACATTTTCCCATTATTTTTTCTTATTGCATGAGTTAACATAAATTGCATGAGTTTTGGAATGCATTAATTCCCTTTTATAGTTTGAAAATGTAGTTTGCATAGATGTATTTTTCCATTTCATGCTCACAGTTTTAATAATAAAAAAATGACATAATTTAATAATTATTTTCTTGAAAAGGGAGTAAAACCTATGTATGGAAGTATAAAATTATGCAATTTCCAAAATGCTCAATTTATTTTATATATACCATTACATGTAATAATTATAAAGAAAATTAAAAAAATTAATGAAAGACAAATTTTTCAGGCATTTATTCTTTGTTCAACACACTTTACACAGCTTACACAATTAGCATCTGCATATCCCAATGTGGAAAAGTAAGATTTTTATCTCTTGTACGAAGTATATTTTCTTTGTATTGCATCTTATTTATCAAAAATATTTGAATGTCAAAATATTCAATACTTTATAATTTTAAACAAACTATAATTAAACTCATAATTTATGTACATGACAAGTTTCTAAAATTAATAATTTGATTAACATTCTTCTGAAAGCAAATAAATCTTTGTTCTTATTAGTAAGAGTACAGATACCTCAATGCACTGTTTAATATCGATATAATTTTCAAAGGGAAATGGAAGACAAATTGAATTCAGTCCAAAAAAATATTCATTAGAATAGCCTTTTATATAAACTAATTGTACATATTTATTCACTACTGAGTTTCATTATCAGTTTAATTAATCATTTATGAAAATTAAAAAATGCAAGTAATTGATTTATGCTTTTAATGAAGTAGTATTTTTTTCACCAGCGGGTGACCGAGCTCCGCTCGGAGAAAACAGGTAATTTGTAATGGAGAAGCATTCTGACAATGACGATATCTTCTAGTTGTCCATTTGCGGGTAGAATTGAGTTGATCGGTTGTTGTTCCAAAATTCCGGCTCCTTGAAGAATTTCATGTAGAGGTGCGTTCTGCATGTTGAAAATGTGGCTTGAAATCTGATGAATGTTGAAATGTCGGACTTTGTTGACGGTGATTTGAAAACGAAATCAGTTCCTTAAATGTTTTTTTGGAAATTTGAATATTTGGAAATTGGAATTTTGAAAGAATAAAAAAGAACGAATCTTTTTAGTTAACGAACGAGCGCTAAATTCAAAAGTATCTATATCGATATAGTTATATCTTATAATTTTAAAAAGCATAAACTTGAAGATAATTTTTCTTTTCATATTATTTCTTAAAATTATAACTGGAAGAGCTATTTTTATTAATATAAAATAAAAGTTAAGCTTAGATTTATTTATATAAAAGTAATGTACACTAATAGTTTTAAAAAACTGTGCTGAATTAACAAATTTATTTTATTTTTAACAAAATCATTTTATTTTTTAATTTTGAGTTTTTAATGGTTTGAAAGGAAAATTAAATGGAACAAGTAAAAGTATTAAATAAAATAAATGTTATATATATTAGAACACCAATAAGAAAGGTATTTCTATAGTTGTAATAAACTTTTTGTAGATTTATTTGGAATTAAATTTTATGCATTGTACATATGTTGTTATTGGCCTGTTCTTATAATATATGAATCATTAGAAGCAAAGTTTTCTTATAAAATCTCATTAAAAGCATGCCTTTTTCAGTATGTAGATGAAGAAAATATGGGATTAAGTTTATTTAAACTTTAGAAAACATTTTGAGTAGAGGAAAAAAAACCAGTTTTCGCATTTATTGGCTGTAAATTTCACTGTTTTCTTTACAATAATATCATTGATGTAGTATTTTTTTTTGTTTATACTAAACCTTATAATTAACATTCATCTATCATATTTATGTTCTCATTTTAAAAAATAAGCATTCAGGTTTCATTTAATCAAAGTTTAGTTTTCAAGTTTACTTTGTTTTCCAGAAGTTCAAATAACAAGGTAGAATTAAGAAAATTGTATTTTAAGAATATATAATTTAAATACAGTTCCGTCATACAGAAATTTTAGAAATGTACCAAATAGAAGTAGTGAAGTATTCTTCAAATGCACGTAATTGAAATAGATAAAATAGTAGCAATTTTGATTATTGTTTCTGTTATATGCAAGTTAAAAATAGAATTTTTTTGAAACTCAGTATTATAATAAGATTGGTATTAGTATGCAGCATTTTTTAAAACAAAGGATATTGACTAATGATTAGACTATTTTTATTAGTTTATTTTCGATTATTTTTTTGTACGTTTTCTGAAATGTTAAAAAAAAGTGCATTTATTGTTGCCTTTTGAATTTCTTTGCTGCTTTTTTTTTTAATTATCACAATTCTTTAAATAGTAAGTTTTATTTACAATCAGGATGGCTTGCATACAATTAAACAAAATTACTAAAATAGGTATGTATTTTTCATTTTAATGTGCTTGACAAATGATTGTAATAAATAAAAGTATGTATAATTTCATTTCTTGTAAATGGCAAATGGCCAATTTTATTTTTGAAAATGTTAAATTTTTAGCTATGTTCACCTTTTGTTATACACTGACAAACAGACATATTTTCATTAAATAGTCTTTTAGAACTGAGGTACATAAAATTCAATTTTTATATTGCAGCTATCACTTCAAAGTTGAATATGTTATTGATGAAAGAGAAGGTTGCTCTTGTAATTTCACTCATAATTTAATCCCAGGACCATGCAAAGAGAAGTATTATGGTAATTTTGATTTATATATAAAAGGAAAATTTAAAGATGCATATTAGTCTGCCTGTTTTTATTCTTATCTGTCATTTCAATTTTCTGGTTTAACACATTTTTTAAATTTCTTTTGCAGCATGAAATGTTTTTAGCTCTGAACATTAAGGCTGTAGTTTACTTTTTTGATACTATCAAGCTGATAAATAATTTTTAAAAAAACAGAATTTAATATAAAAAATTATTACCAAGTTAAATATACAAGAAGTCTTCAAATGAAATAGTATGAAATGACACTGTAAGTATAAATGACTTTATTCAAAGTAAACACAATAGGCCTGAGCACAATGATCCCATTGATTAACGAGCTGAAATATTCTTTGTTCCCACAATTCATGTGCCCATGACGAGACCCAATCTTTCACAGTGTCCTTGAGTTTGCCATCTGAGTTGAAACACTTCCCTTTCATAGGTTTTTTTTAGGGGATCAAACATATGAAAATTTCAAGGTGACATGTTCAGGCTGTAGGACGGATGGTCAAGCTTCTCCCACTTAAATTTGGCTGTTTCCACATGTTTGACCTTGGAAACATGTGGAGGCACATTATCATGGAGTGAAACTGTACTCTCTGTGAATAGGCCCAGTCTTTTGTGCTAGAGGGACCTACGTAATTTATGGAGGTCTCACTGTACTCATGAGAATAAATGGTTCTTCTGTGTTCAGGGAATTCAATACGTAGCAAACCTTTAATGGCAAACTCAAGGATGCTTTGAAGGATTGGATCTCTTTATAGCCACAGATATTCTGGGTAAAGAATCCTTCGGCTTGTTAATAAATGAGATCATTAGGATCAGGCCTGTGATATACTTTGAATAAAGTCCTCATTTATACTCACAGTATCGTTTTGTAACTTTTCATTTGATTACCTCTTGTAAAACAGATTTGTAAAAATTCTAACAGGTGAAAAAGTGAGATAGGAAAAAAATACAAAAAAGTTCAAATCTCATTATTTTAATTAATTTTTTTTTGTGTGAAATACAGAGGTAGGATTTCAAATTTAACTGTTTATTGATTATCAATATATAATTTATACCTTATATAAAATGATTAAATAATAATATATGTTTTGAAATGGATTTCTAATTTTTCATTTATGATAATTGTCCTCTAATATTTTATATATTATTTGTTTGAAGTTTTAATATCCTTAATAAATAAAATCACTATTCTATATCAATTTCTTTCTATATAACTTTAAATTCTGTTATTTAAAACCAATATTTTTTAATAACTTTTATTAGGAATCAAAATAGCTGAAATTTCAACAATGCCACAAAGCATTCTGACTGATGCAAAGAATATTGTTGCTGCTTGGGCAGAAAAGAAGACACATGTGAGTATTTTCATTCTCTGAATAATGGGTGTATGCTTGAAAAAAATTTAATATTAAAAGTTTCATTTGTTTAATGGATGTACATTTCAGTGATATTTCTTATTTTGTTTACATATACATATTTATTTAAGAATAAAAAACAATTTTAATTGATTAAAGGTTATTATTTTTCTTAAGAATCTAACAACTTTTGAAAACTTAAATAAAGCAGCTACATAACAAAGAGAAAACAATATATAAGGCTATACCAGAGTCATTGAAATAAGGTTAATTACTATTTTAGTACTGTGCCTGATTTAGATGCAGATTCTGTAACATATTTAGGTTCATGTAGCATATTTCGAATTATTTGCTTTTCAATGTAGATATTAATTTTTTGTCAGCAAATGTTTTATCTTGTTCAACCTTAGTTAATATTACTTTCAATTTATATTTCCAACCATTCAATCAAATATATAATTTTCTTTTGCATTTCATATTTTTTTAGAATAAAATTAGAATTTTTTTAATATGAACTGAAAAGACTGCATGATAAGTGTAAAAATATACCTTTATGAATATTGGTGAAAATGCTTGAATATATTGAAAAGATGC
>JAOUZG010017399.1:5748560-5809414 GCA_026289955.1 Argiope argentata
ACCTTTATGAATATTGGTGAAAATGCTTGAATATATTGAAAAGATGCAATAAAAATGAAAAATTATAACGAAATGTATTGGCATTTCTGCTGTTTTTTATTTAATTGAGGGGGAGGGGGCAATCTGAATCCTGCAACTTCTGTAGTATTATTTTCTGAAGAGCACTTCTGAATGTATATGATAAATTCAAACTATTTACATTTCTAAAATTGATTTTTTTTACTAATAAATTCAAATTAAAAATATTGTTCATTGAACTTTTGGATTGATTTAGTTCTTATTTTTTCCCATGTTCATCAAGATTTAATTTTAAAATATTTTTATGAAGCTCCTACTTAAATGTATAGATAAAAAAGTTCTCGAGAGAACTTTTTAGAGAGAGAGAATAGAGTAAACTTTATAATCGCGTACAAATACTTACTTTACTTTGATCAGTGATGGAAAATAATTATAAAAAATATTTTAAAAATCACTTTTTCCATTTATTTTCCTTATAATATTTTATAAATCTCTTTTTTTCCTATGTATAATATTAGCAAAACTTTTATGTCATTATCCATTACATTATGAATGCCAACAAAACCAAAACCATGATAAAACTGTAAAAATTATATAAAAAAAAACAGTATTGGTTTTGCACTGTCTATTATTCTTACTGACAATGATGTATGCCGTACTACTGACAATAAAAATTTAAAAGAAATAATTAAAAAAATATTTTTAAAATTTATCTTGTTTTAAGTTAGAGAGTAATGTTTAAAAAGGAATGTAAAAAAAATTTTTTTAAGAGATACAGAATTAAAAACTCAAAATTGTGTAACTTATGTCAAAAATGGAAAAAAAAATCTTCCTAGAATGACAATTGTACTTTATGGACATGAAAAAATTCTAAATGTTAAATCCAATACCTAAAATAACACAAATCCTTAGATTTTTTAAACATTAAACTTTAAAATTCAAGACTTTGGTTACTATTATGATCACATGTTTGTTAAAATTCATGGTTGTAAGTATGATAGATTTATATGGACATCATAGACATACAAAGAGACTTCCATTTATAAGTTTAGATTAAGTAAAATTAACATAAATTAACCATGAACTGATAACAATCTTGAAAAATTATTAGCAAAGATATTGGATATTTTATTCTTTAGGGTTCAATATTGATTTAATATTTGAAAGAAATTTTAGTATCTTTTTCCATATTGCATTTGATTATACATAATATCTTGACTCTTAAAGCTATTTATCACATCATTAATTCATTCAAATTCAACTATTACAGATCTGAAATAACCTAATAATCTAATTACTATTTGTTTAAAAAACAAAATTAAAATATATACTTTATTATACTTCTTTAAGAAATATCCAGTTTCATAACATTTTCATTCATATTTCATAAAAATTTGCTTTTTTATCTTTTTACTAAATTTTTTTAAACTTCTTAAAAATTGTTATAGAAATAAAAATTAATATTGTACTCAATATCTTTTGAAAAAAAATGATTATTTGAAATATTTCAATGGCTTAAAAAACATGAACAAATTAATGTAATCATTTTAGACAATTTTCTTTCTTTTTAAAAAAATATTTTTTTAAAGAAAGTGCATACTTGAAAACACTGTAGAAGTCATTTAACTTATTTATATGAATTAAAGATTATATTTTAAAATATAAATGACAGTTTTAAAAATTGAAATCTGTGAAGTAGTATTTTATTTAAAATGTAAATCAATAAAATAAATGTTAAAATTAAACTGGAATTCTCCTTTTAAATCATTAAGGTGTTAGCATATCTATAAAATATAATTTTACTTCTTTTCCTACAAAACATACTCAAATTATCATAAAGGATTTTTATTAAAACTATATAATGCATTCACTTGTAGTTAAAATTAGAACTTATATTAACCCTCTCATGTATCTCTTCAGGAATCCGAGGAAGTTATATTCTGTGATGATGAAAACAAAGAGAAAATTAAGCTAGCTATTCATCTTATTCAGTTAGCAGAGCAAGACTCTTTAGATCCTGATGGTTTAAAAAATCATCTTTTGGATTTACAAGCTCAGTTTAAAACTATTACAATTTCTCCAAATGATGATTAAATTTTCTTACCAATTTTGGTTTTGTGAAACACTTGTTCTATATTTTTGAAGGAAAAAAAGTTGGTTGTTGTGCTTTAATATTTTTGAATTATTAAATTATTTATGAACAGAAGATTCCCAACTTTTAAAGATTATTTTATATTGTTCAAGGAAGTAATGAATAAATTACTTTTTAACACCTCATCTCATTCTTTTGAGTTTTTTTTTTTTGATTTTAAATATGAAATTTTTAAAAAGAAAGCTATGATATGTAACATTGCTTTCAATAAAATATTCTTGAATAATTTAAATGACAGGAGAATATACTACAAAAAGTGTTATGATAGAAAATGACAAAAGTGTATATTTAAAAGCTAATAAATTGATTGAAAATGTTTTAAAATTTATGTTGAAACTGGTTATAAACTGTGAAAGTATTTTAAAATAACATATAGTTTGACTATTTTAATTAATTTAAAATCTTTTAATATTGTTTGATATTTGAGTTAAAATACATGCATAATTTCTTTCCTGATTATTTTTTTATTTCACGCAAATTTAAAAAATAATGCTAATGAAAAATGAGAATGGGATTTTACCATGTATGTAAATTTAAAAACACACATTTTTGTATCTATTTTCCATTTTTATGCAGCAATTCAAAGCAAAATATTACATAGATATTAATCACTAAATAATTTATCAGTCATAATAACTCATAAAAACTTTAAAGATTCAGCAACTTATTGCATAAATTTAAACTATACTACATGAAGTGTTTTTGATCTCTTATTACCTATTTTCCCTGAATTTATTTATTTATTCAGTTGTACTTCTTTTTTTTTATCATTGACTTATTTTGAATTTATGTAAATTAGTGTTATCAAATATTTTATAAAACTGGTAAAAAAATTAAAATTATATAAAATCATGATTTTTAAATAAAATGTGTGAAAATCTCTTTGTAAAAACTTTAAAGTTCATTCCCATGCTCTACATTTTAGATAAATGTAAATCAATATTTATCAAAAAAAAGTACTGAATTATGAATTATAGATTAGCACATTGTACAAATGCACATTTTAACAAAGATAAAATTAACAGATTATGATATATAGATTTTACAAAAATAAAGCAATAATAATTTTAGTTAATATTTAGTAAGACTAATAATTTTTAAATTAGATAGACCCCCATCTCATCTTCACTATAGCTAAGATATAACAAAGAAGAGGTAATCTAATTATGTAGTTGGTTTAATTATTGTGTTTGAATTACGGTAGCAAGCATGTTAGCTAGACATGATAGATTTCTGTCAAAACCAGATGACTGTATTTTCTAAATTCAATCTTAGAATTCTCAATAAATTTTTTTAATTTAATAATTTTATACTGTTTTCAATATTTCAGGTGTTTTTATATAATTCTTCACTTTATTTTTCAATTAATTATACATATCTTACACCTTGGTGCTTATGTTTTACATAATTCAATATTTAATGAGGTTCATTTTTTTTCAAGCCAGTGTCATGCTTGTTGAGTAGAATAATGAGTTGTTACTGAGAAAAGTTAAAATTGCATCACTCACTCATCAATCTTTTAATCAATAAAATTTGTATTGTCATAAATATATAATCACATTAATATTCCAAAAATTTTAAAAACATTATTTTTTTATTTAAACCTTAGTTATACTTATATAATTAATGTGGTTAACTAGTTCAATTCTAATTTGGTTTTATTTCTTTATAGGCATCAAAATTTTATCAAATTAAATTAAATGTAACTACAAAGTGAAAATTTAATGTAATTTACTATATTATATTTCTACTTTGAAAAAAAATTCTTTTGATTATTAAATATTAAAAATTGCATTTTTTTTGCATTTTTGATAACTGAAAGCAAATTTTTTTCCAAAGTTCAAGAGAATGCATTCTAACTAATGATTTTATAAAAGAGTGATTTGTTTCAATTTTTTTCAGAATAAAAAGACTTTTTACTATCAGTGTATTTATAATTAATTGCAATTCTTTAATATGTATGTATGAAAAGGAATAGTTTTGAATAATTCTTAGTATCATATTAAAAAATTTTTTGCCCTGAAATATTTTTTTTATTAAGAATATTTATTTTTTAAAAAAGGATTAAAATCTGCTATAACCGTTATTGAAGTTATTCTAAGTTTGCAAATAATGACTTTGGTAAATAGATGTAAAAAATGAATTTTAATTAATTAAAAACTAAAATTCCTTAGGTAATGAAATACACATATTTTTATCATTCAATTTATTATAACAATAATATGACTAGGACAAAGCAAAACAATTTCATTAAAATATGCATAAAACAGGAACAATCATAAAAACATTTCTGTACATATAAATAATATATATTTATGGTTTTGTATAAAGCAACTAGATGAGTGTTATTTTGATTTTAAAGAAAATATCTTGTGTTCAGTTTTGCTGACTAGAAATTTAAAAATATTTTACTGAAAAGTGAAGCCTGTATTGCCAGTTCCACCACACCAGGCAGCTATGAATTTCAGAACATCTTCACATTCAGCAATGTGTTGCACTTTAGCAGCCATTATTAATTTATTCCAATCATCTTTATTTGCAACTTTATTTGAACTTCCAAACTCTACTTTATTTCTTATGACTGGATAACCAGTCACAACACAGGGTTCATACTGACGTCCATCATGAGAAATAAGTGATGATTCAAACATTTTTCTTTCATCCAAAGGCAGAGTTTGATCTACAGTCTGGTCCATAGACACAGACAAAACCCATTCTCGTATTTCCTCATGCTGGGCTTCTGACAAACATGTTTCAGAGGGTATTAAAATATTTGTTGGAATATCTGTATCTTGAAAATCAGAGTTATCTACTTCACCAACTCCTTCTTCAATGGCCTCAAAAATATCCATTAAGTGGTTGAGACATACAAAGGCTATACTGTTCCACCCTATTTTCCTAGCAGCTTCACCTGCTTCATAGAATGCTTTATCTGCTGGAATAACATCGGAATACCTCAAAAGACTTATAGATATTTTAACAGATTGTCGCTCCAAGCTTGAATGGCCCATGCATGCAGACCGTGTTGCATAATAGTGTGCTATGGTCAAGTAATTATTGAATTCATCACCTTCTCCTGCACCCATCTTTTGTAGACTCTGGCATAATTGAAAAAGTATATTTCTTAAATTGGACCATAACTGATAACTCTCAAATGAAAATGTGTCATTCATTCCAAAAATAGCCGAGACAATATGTCTGTAGATAGTAAAATTTTGGCTCATTGGTGGAATTCCATATTTTACATATAAGCTGAGGGCCTTTTGTTCTTTTTTCTCTTTAATGAGTTTAATAGCAAGAAGTGCTACATACTTGTGTAAAACTTTCAAACCTTGTTTTTGTGCAACTTCCAGACATTTTTCCCATTGGTTTCTTTCGGCATATAAATCTAGAGCTGCTATTATGTCTATATCTGCTAATTCAGAAGTATTGCCTTCAGACCGAAGATAATCCTTGTAACAATTATCCACATATTCTTCATATCTGGGATCTACTTCTGCTGCAACTCTCTTAGCTTTGGTCCATTCTTTAGCATCAATCAGAGCATCTAAAGCATTTTTAATAGAATTAATTTTCAGAAAAAGCTGAGCAGCAGTGGTTTGTTTTTTCATTTGTAAAAGACGTGGGGCAATCTGCTGAATCAGATGTTCAGTATGCTGTTTGTTCATAAATTTCCAAGATAGTTCAGCTGCCTTTACCCAGCATTTTTCAATGAAATCATAATCTTTAGTATTTGAAGGTTGTATCTGTAAATATCGATCAATTGCTTTTTGGTACTGTCCACTTTCCTCCCAACTAGAGGCTTGTTCATAGAGTTGCTGCACATCTCTAGATCCACTTTCAGAAGTCTCACTTTCATATTCTTCTTGTAACTCTAATAACTTGTTGGGGGTATAATCTTTACAAACTCTTAAGGCTTCATTCCACATGCCAGCTTCTTTGTAATATTTTACAGCAAGATCTGCTCTTTCTGCTCGTAGCAATAAGGATTCTGCCTTTTGATAATCACCTCCCTCAAATGCAAATCTTGCTTGCCCTATCAAGACATCAGCCACAGAGTCCTTATCATGAGCTTCTGCTACTCTCTGAGCACTCTCCCAGTCCTGATTATGAACATACATTAATACAGCTTCTTTGGGACGATGAGCATGAATGAATTCAATTTCAGCTTCTCTAAACTTGCCTTCATCTTCCAAAAACATAGCATATTTTAAATGAATATCAGGCATTTTATGTTTCATTGCAGTGCGGGCAAGTTCAAATGCGAAGTCAAAAGCACAATTTTCTGCTGCGTAATCAATAGCACTTTCCAATAAACCAAACTTATTTAACAATTTAACAGCAGAATCACCACCAATGTTTTTAGCCCATAAATAAGCTATTTGTTTAGCAGCAATATCATTACCTTTAGTTTTAGCAACACGATATGCATCTTCCCACATATCCAAATTACGATACATGTTTACAGCCATCTTCCATTCTCCAGCCATGATGTAATATTCTTCCGCTTGAACATATTTCTCATCTGACTCCAATTTCTTTGCTATGTGTAAATATGTTTCAGGTAATTTTTCTGGATAATATTTCTTAATCATTTTTACCATCTTATCATATTGTTTTAAGTTTTCATACATAGCAATGGCCATTTCATATTCATGAGCTGAAGTATATAATTTTTCTGCATCTTTATAATCTCCTTTCTCTTCTAACAGTTTTGCTTGTGACATATACATACGTCTAACTTCTGCTGAATCTAAAAATTGACTAGCAAGTTTATATGCCTTGTCCCATTCACCAAGTCTATTATACATATCAACTGCTTCTCGAGACATACCACCTTCTACCAATAAGTGTTCAGCTAATTCATATTGACCTACTGAATAAAAATGTTGTGCCATTGGCTTTAAATATTTACTCAGTGACTGGGTATCATCAATTATTTCCATGATTTCAACTGCTTTCTTCCATAATTTAGCATTAATTGCAGCATCTAATGCTTTCACTGATTTTCCAGCTTCTATATAGTGATTGATAGCTGCTTCTAATTGTTTAATGGAGGCAAGATGGTCCCCCCACTCCTCCTCTAAATGAATAACTTCTTCAGGGAAAGCAGTGCGAGCTAGATCAACAGCCCTATTGAAAGCATTTCCAAGTCGGTAACATTCAAGAGCTTTATGGTAATTATCAATTTTTTCATAAAGATCACCTGCATGCTCATAGAATTCTCCTTTCATTAAAGCAGACGCAATCTCTTGGACAAGTTCATCATTTTCTGCTAAAATGGGCATATTGGTAATGACTCGTGCAGCACGTGTAGGTAAACCAGCTGCAAGATATAGTTGAATAGCTTCTCTGTATTCTCCTTTGTTTTCTTTCAATTCCCCAGCCTTTTCTTCTTGACCTGTATTTTGCAACCATTCAAAATAAGTTTCATTTAGCCTTTCAAGGTCAGGATGGTCAGTTGCCTTGGCCAACTCAATTGCTTCATCCCAGTGATGCAAATCCAAGTACATTTGAACTGCTTCTTCAACTTTATGCTGCTCCAGATAAATAGTTTCTGCAACTTTATATTCTTTCATCATGATAGCAAGGCGAGCTCTAACCTGGTAATGATCATAACCATCAGTTCCTGTATTCATTCCAGATTCATTAGCAATGGAAATAGTCTCTCTTAGAAATCTAGCCTTTGATATGTCACCTATTGCAGCAAAGCAACGCTCTGCTATCACCAAGTTCATCGATTCCAAAGCTAATTTCCCTAGATTAGCCCACATATCTTCTGTGTCTTCTGAGACCCCTAACTTTTCAAGATACATAACAGCTCTTTTAAAATCTTGACTATCAATAGCACTTCCAAATTCTATAAGTCCTTCATCTAGACCATAGGTAATTGTAGAAGACCCATCACTGACAATAACATCTGTTTTATTATCACTTCTCTGGATTTCGATAACTTCCCCCTTTATAGGAATTATTGACACTTTATCAGGAGCTTCTATATTATACCAAACACATAAATTTCCTCGACTTTGAGCAACTACCACATCACTTCCTGGTACCCATTGTACAAAAGAACAATAGTTTAACATTGTTTTCTTATCGTCTCTCTCTATATCTGCTAAGTGTAGTCTTTGCCGTCTGTCACGAAATAACAATTTTCGACCAGTCTCGCTGAGTTCTAGCCAATCAATTTTGGCTTCGTGAGTGATTTGGGTTAAAAGATGGTTGGTCATGAGATCTATCACTGCAATTGTCTTCAAATCAATGAGGTAGGCAAGCCTTTTATTTTCTTGCTTGTTTTCTCGTTTATTGATACAGACACTAATAAGGTGAGGGTTCATGAACTCAGTTCTAACTGATCCTAAAATCATATTATTTCCATATTCAATGAGGGATAATTCTCCAACATTAAAGACAAGGCACACATTCTCAAAATCAAAGAAAAATTTAACATTTTCTCCAACACCATTCCAAGGTACTTCACTAGTTAGATTTGTAGCCATGTCACATAGAATCAGAGTTTGCAGAGTATGCATTACAATGTATCTATTTTTACCTAAGATTTTAATATCCAAAATTTCACTTCCATTGGACGATTTTACTGTTACTTGCATGTTATTAGTAATATTTTTTACAATTACTTGGCTAGGATCTATGTATGTCACCTCAAATATCTTTTTATAAAGAGACTTCTTCATACTGCAGTCAAACAATTCTATGAGTCCAGTAAGTGTACCAACAGAAAGTTTAGAACCATCTTTAGACCATGAAAGGGTACATATAGTGTACCAATTAGTAACTTCTTTCGCTTTTGCCTCTTCCCAATCTTGATGATGAGTACTCCAGTTCAAGATACGCAACCTGTCGAAACTCCCAATTACTACTGACTTTCCACTAGGACTGCAAACTGCAGTTGTGAATTCTTTTTCAGTTTGATTTCGACTGTAATCAATTTGTTTTCGAAGCATTCCATCATTTCCATATATTACTATCTTCCTGTCACAGCCTGCAACTATAATTGATTGTGCAGCCCATACAAGAGCATATGGTGGACAAGTATGAGTAAAAATTTTACCTTGCATATCACCGGTACCTTCATCATCAAAAAAGAAACGGACAACCGAACCATCTGCGTGACCAGAAATAACGCCTTTACCTGAAATGTTACATGTTAAAGAAACTACATATGATTCAGAACTATAGAGGGTAGTAGTTTTGTTATTCTTTGGATGTGCTACTCGAACTCTGCCTTCAGCTAAACCAATGACAAGAGGTCCTTCAGAAGGCCAAACCAAGCAAGTAGCCGCACTCTGGCATAAAAACTTATTACAAATAACTTTTTTCTCACCCCAATCTTCTCCTAGCTTATACACAAAAACAATATTATCACTCTGGGCAATAGCAATTTTTGTAGAATCGGGAGAAAAAGCCATCCCTTTGACAACGTAACTTTTCTTACCGTAGGCCGAGTCGGCAGGTTTCGTTGAGAATTTATCACGTTTCTCGCCATTTGAATCAAATAGTAACACCGTTCGATCGGCAGTGCACACTGCTAATTTTTTGTTATTTGGAGACCAACACATCGCCATAACTCTTTCTGCTCCATCTTGAGCAGGATGCAGTGTTTTTAAATGCTTTAAACGCATGTTTACGTTTCATTCATACGACTGCGATCGTGAGTAACATCGCCATTGGTATGTTGTGTTATCCACGGTTACTCTTGGTTACCGAAAAAAGAAATAAGGTTGAAAGTTGAGCTGTTGAAAATCTCTCAATGAATGTAGCATTTCCACTAGTTTTTCCTTTAAAATAACCAGAACCATGCTAAACTCTGATAATGATTTTTATGTTATAAATTTGAAATACTAATCTTTCTTAAGTTTAATATAACAATAATTTTTCACAGTTTTATTTAACTGATTTAGTGTTGTAAAAGAAAGTCCATTCAAACTATAAACTGAAATGAAGTGTATTCCTTATGTTACAATAAACAAAAACAAAAAACCGTTGCATTAGATATTCTTTTCGTTGTTTATAAGTTCTGTCAGTTTTATATAAATTGTTTAGAATGGCTGAAAAGAAAAAGTCTGCTTTGTTTGTTTGCCTAGGTAACTTTTCAAAAATGCATAATAAATAATTGATTTTGAAATTACTGAAAAGATTAAGCATTTTATATACTTGATTTGGTTTTACTAATATGATAAGGGTATAATTTTTATACAACCTCTTGAATATATTTCGTGGTAATAAACTTTACATAATCATCTTTAATTTTGATATAATCGAACACAACATTTATTCTCTTCTTTAAGATAGGTAAAGTATCAATATGTTTAAATTGTTAATATCACAAGAAGCTATTGATTTTGCATAAATTTCTAGCATTATATTTATAAGTATAAATGATTAAAGAATTTTGAATGATCTTAGTGAAGAGAAATTTAAGTGAAATAGATTATTTCTAATTTGATCAAGATGTGTTTGTTAACAAAAAGATAATCCACTTACTTTTCTTATAACTTGGCATTGTTTGTAAAATTGGAGATTTGAAGAGGGATATTAAAATAGCTTTCAACAAGAAAGGTTGTAGGTGTTAGAAGATTTAAAATTTAGAAAAATTCCTAATTTTCTAGATTTTGAAAATTTTTGGAAGTAAAATTTTCTGTATTTATTTGAATATGTTTCATACAATATATTTTTAGTCTAAAACATAGTTCTAACTGAAATATATTCAATTCTGGTGGAAGTAGGTTTCAGCACTTTCTTATTATAACAGTCCTTTAGATTCAGTCACCAGTATTCTAAATGCTATAGCTGCATTATTGTCTTAATCCTTAAGTCACTGAATGTGCTCGAAATCTGCTATTATAAGAAAGTATTTAATTTCCTTATTAAAATTTAATACATGTGTAATTTGAATATGAATGTATAATACAAATGTAACTTGCATATTTTCTGCTTATTTGAAATATTTACTAGTCATATGAATATAAATTTATGTGAGTTAGAAATTCATTTTCCACTTTTCCTTCTATGGTTTCCAAATCAATTTTTCTTTAACCACTTAACTGATTTATTGATTACATTGATTTATAACATTTTTAAATTCAAGGATGCACAAATATTAGAATCCATTCCAAAAATTATGCAGAATCCATTAATTATCTCAAATGCACTATAGAATCTTTCTTAGATCAAAACAGCAGCTAAAATCATTATGGAATGTGACATCTTATTCCATAATAAAAAAGATATTTCTGTTATAACTACATGAAGTTCAAAAGAAAGTTTTAAGTTTAATTGCCTATCATTAGCAAATATAGTAGATGAGCATGATACTTTTGGAAATTATTAATTACAATAAGCTTTGGAAGTGACACTTGGAATTTTTTGGAGTTCTTTGGAATGTTATTTTCTCTTTTGAGTGGATGTAGAATAAATTGCTTGCATGTGTTTAATGTATAAAAAATTAAGATACTGTGGCAGTATGGGATAGCACTAGCCCTGAACTCCATATCTTCTGGTTAGTAGCCTATTAACATGTGGATCGAGAAAAAGTGTCACTTCAGCTTGAGAGATATTATCTTGCACTTTTCCATTTCCTGAGTTCAAGGGAAAAATCACCAAAGAAATTTAGCGAGTTTGTACATTATTTGGTGATTTTTCGCTTGTGCCCGGCTAACAGAAAGTACCAAAAAAATTACATTAAAGTGTTTGAACATTTCATTAAGTGTTTTTCACAGTTTTATGTTTAACCTGAATCCTATGAAATTTTATGTAATCTTTTTATAGATGGATTAGTTGATATGATCAATACTTTTAGTATATCATTTAATATACATAAAATGTCAATTTTTATTTTGTAAAGATGAAATAAAAATAGAGTGCTTTTGATTGTTTTTCTTTTTCTTTAATGACATCATTTTATTCCTAAAATATATTTTAAAAATATTTTTTAAATGATTTTCATTCTTTACTCTAGGCAACATTTGTCGTTCACCAATGGCTGAAGCAGTCTTTGCTCATTTTGTTAAGGAGAGAGGTTTATCTGACAAAGTATGTTCAACTAATAAATAAGATATGTTTAACTTTTTCTATGTTGGCAGTATGGATATTTTGTTGCCAGAAAAACATTAATCTGATGCATAAGTGATGTGTCATCTGATTTATGCTTAAGATATTGGGATTTCATTTTCTACAAAATTAAAATTAAAAACAACAACAAAAAAGAGTGAATTATAAAATGAGTTTTAAAATTGAAGATTAAATTCTTCTAACCTTTTACTTTATCAACTTTAGCATATTATTACACATCCTGTGAGCTATAGAAGGGTAAGCTGTAGGAAATTTAAAAAAACTACAACTACATATTTAATTACTCTCTCTCTTTTGATGGAGAGGGAAATATTTTTATTTCTTTCTCAAAACCATATTTTCATTGAATATTTTAAGGATCCATGATTATATAAAATAAAGTTTAAAATTGCTTTATTTTATCTTTTAATTTTTCTCATCAATTGAAAATGCCAAATGTTAAATAAAAATGTGAAAATTTAATTTCTAAACTATCCCCCTCCTCCTCCTCCTTCATTGTTTAAATGTTAAAATTGCCGTTCTTTTATACATGAATAAAGCTGTTGGAACTTAAGATTATATGACAGATCAAAATTCTTTTTATGCATATGAAATCTGCTTGTACCTATAATTCCAAATTGTATATATATATATATATATATAATATAAATTGTTATTGCATTTAAAAAAAAGTTAAAGCCTATTTTGGAAAGAAAATTTCTTTCTAGAGCTAACTTGCATTAATGGCAATTCAAATCTATATTAATAAAAATGGTTCTCAAAATGCGTTGCTAAGCGCAAAACTAGAGAACGGCTCGACCGATTCGGCTAATTTTTATTTTAATATTTTCGTTAAGACACGAGGATGGTTCTTATGGAGAGAAAAAATGAAAAAAACTGCGTGGAAAATAGTTAAAACGACACTTTTCTTACTTTCCCGCCAAAAATCTTCATTTCCTTCCCCCATCCAACTGAGTAAGATAGCAGGAAGTAATAAATTATGATTTGTTTAGAAAGAAATGCGCGAAGTCAGTTGGTTTTCATTTATAGATAACGGGATGTTTAAAAAAGAAAGAAAACAGCTGCTTTTATTATTAGTCTGTATGAATATTTAATCTATGCCTGTTCAAAATAAAATTTGGGCAGTGAAGAAAAAAAAGAATAACAAAGTGAAAATAGGGTTTGTAGAAACAAAATTAGTGAAGAAAAAAAAGGACAGAAAAAAAAAAGAAAAAAAGAAAAGAAAAGAAGGATGTGTGTGTTTCAATATTATTTCCTCTGTGCGCGGCATTTTCCAAGAGGTTTTTAAACGTTCGCATCTCTTGAAAACCAATTGTGTCTTTATTTGTTTAGTGTGTTTACATTTATGAAAATTTGAATCTCATTATTCTATAAAAACATAGAATTTTAGACCTTTCTCTCCACCATTTAAGTAAAATATCAATTCCGGGACAATCATTGCTCGGATAGAAAGAGAAAGATGAATAGCACAATGAACAGAACATTTGAAGAAAATAATACTAAATAATACTTTAAATGAATTATATGATTTTCAAAATTTGTTTGGTATAAATTTTTTTGATGAAAAACCTGTTATGAGACACAGCTACATAAAATATTATATGAAAATTTTTGCGAACATTAATACTGGCGGACCGACTGGTCGCCAAAGGCGGCTAGTTTATAATATATTTATAAATATGTAATACATCAATTATGGATGGCATAGTATGTGTCTCCCTTAGAATATTTCTCTTTTAAGTACTACTTAGTTTTAAATGGTGTTGCTAAGTTTAAATAGAAATTAAATATAGAAATTTAGCATATAAAAATAAATTATATTCCTCTAAATAAATATATATATTTAAAAATATAGACAATTATAATCAGGATTCAAATATATAACTGTGAGAAATTTGTTTTAATGGTCGAGGAAAACATATTTTTATGGTTAACTGGGTCTTGCACTATATAAGTAGCTGTCCCATAGTATAATTGTCTTAGACATTGGTATTCTTTTTGTCCAATAATCTCTATTCAGATTACCATTTTTTATATTGTTAATTAGATAATTTATAAAATTAAATGGATAACTTATTTTATTAGGTATTTTATGATCATCTTTAATTAGAGCAGAGTTTGATTAGAAAAGGAGAAAAATGCAATAAATTTAAAAATAATCTAAAAAAAGCATGAAAATTTGAATTTTTTAAATTAAAACTGGGAAAATGCAGGGAATCTGGTTTTTAGCTCCTTTTTTTAATATAAAAAATACCAATCTCCAAAGGTTTCAAAAAAAATAAATAAATAAAGATCGTAACCAATGAATTTTCAAAGGAAACAACACTATTCGCGATTGTGTAATTGCAAAAACTCATCATCATTTTTATTTGATAGCTCTTTTTTAAGTATACAAATAAATCATCCTAATTTTGATTTGGGAAGCAATTATTCCATTTCTTGATATTCCCATAATGTAGTTAATGCACAAGGCTGCTTTAACTATGTGAAAGAGTAGAATAAATTTCTTTGGTGGGAATAGCAATTCTGGAAGCATTGCATTAAATTGGTTGGTAGTGAATATTGAATGGTTTATTGAATAGTTTGGGAATTTCAGAAATTGTAAATTTGTTCAGAATAGATTACATAATTTTTTTAAATCAATGAGTTTTGCAAAATGCATATTAAATATAGATTGGAAGGATAAAAATATCAATTTTGACTTTTCTGAATGGGTTAGAAATGTTATGTAAAATCCATTTACCACATACTGCTCTCTTTATAAAAGGTATTTTTAAGAGAAAGTAGGTATTTATTAGCAATACTAAAAGAGGAAAAACTATACTAGTTCAAAAAAGTCATCATTGATATTGGAAGTGAAATTTTTTGTACAATATTTACAAATATTACATTAAGATATAATTGTTGTTATTATGCCTGTCACATATTATTTTTTATATTTTTATTCATGTTGTAGTAACTATTCGTAAGAAATTGTATAAAAAGAAGGATTAAAATTATTATTGTTTATTTGTTCATTTATAATTTTGTTTTCTCCCATATTCTTTTTTTAGTGGATAATTGACAGTGCTGCTACAGCTGATTATCATACTGGGAAAAATCCAGACAAAAGAGCTCGGAGTATTATGGAAAGACATTCTATTGAAATGAACCACAGAGCACGACCTCTCATTGCAGATGACTATAAGAAATTTGATTATATTTTTGGTATGGATGAAAACAATATACGGTTAGAAATATTTTTTATTTTATTTTAGAAAGCTCAAATTAAAAACAAAACAATTAATTATGAAAGCGTAAAAATTCTTCATGTTTCTTTGCCCATTATTGGTAAAAACTATTTGGAGAGCAAGTTTAATACACATCTCTGTTAAAATTACAAGATGTGATAGTGCATTTTATTAAAAGTGCCTATCTCCCATGAATGATTGCTCCTTCAGAGCAAGTAGGTAGCTTCCCATCTTTTTAACTAAATAAGTTGCATTTAAAAAAAAAAGAGCAAGTGGAAACTATAAGTAATTTTTGTGTTATTTTGACTTTATAATTTAAAAAAAATGTAACAAACTTTTGAAAACAGCAATTTTACATTAAAGCAGAATAAATTCTGAAATGAATGTGAAAAAGAACTTTTATGTAAGGTTAGCTTAATGCAATTCATAGAAATATGATGAATTTTGGCTCATCTGTATAGAGGATGGGAATAAATGCATACTGTATTTTGAAGAACATTTTATTATTTTTAAAGTTTTAAGAGGAAAATGAATTTAACTTACTGTATTAATATTTAAAGGGTTAAATATTGAAAAGAAATTAGAATCATTTGAAATTCACCTTAGGGATTTAATTTCTGTAATTTTTCTCTCTTGGAACTATTCCTTTCTGAACTTAATGATTCTTTACTGATCACTTATCTGTTTCTTGGTTTTATTTGATTTCTGGCAGTTCGAAAAATTTAGAATCTAACATTTGAGACATGAATTGAAATGTCAACTTTCTAATGAATTGTTTTGAATCTTGAATTAAAATTAAACACCATTGGATTTATTAACTCTTTATTATTATTTTGTTTCTAGCATCATCATATTTCTTATTATTGTACAAATATTGTGAATGTATAACAATTTTGAAATTTAATTCTAAAAATTGGGAAGTTTTTCAAAAAAGGAAATGTAAATATTATATAGGCATCTTTGAATATTTCTAATTAAAATTAATATTAGATTTTAAATTCTAGGTATAAGAACTCAATACTTCTTTCATTCTATGAAGTAAAATAGAAACAGTTTTAAAATTCTTGATTGTATATCTAGTTGTTTTTCTTTTGTTACATATATTCCTTATTAAATATAAAGAGCATTTATTAAAAAAGAGCATAGAAAATATAATATGTATTGCTTATTATATTATTAGATTATAGTGCAAATTGTAATAAAATTCATTAAGTGCAAAATTTATATATATATATATATATATATATATATATAATATTTTATTAATGTTATAATATTTTGTTTATCTAGATAAGCAAAAAAAAAAAAATTTTTTTTTTATTAGTAGGACATCATCAAGTCTAGGTGTATACCAACAGTGATTCTGAAAAGCTTTATAAAAAAATATTTTTAAAAGAAAATCTCTTTTTATATAAATTTCCTTTTTATTACTGTACTTATTAAAGCAATCAATTTTTTTTTTAAAAAAAAAAGAACTTAAATCATTATAATTGTGATAGGAATTGTTATTTTCATTTTATATGCTAATTGTTTTTAGAATACTTTAAATTCCTGGGGTAAGTTAATTCTGGAAGTTTTAATAATTACATATCATTTTATATATCATTATATCATATCATATATCATTTTAATAATTATATATCATGATGTAATAAAATCGTTAAAGAATTCTTGCAGAAATGATGTAAAAAATATTAAGTATAATTTATTATGATTTTTTTTTGTATGCAAAGCAACAAATTTTAAATTATATACAATTTCAAAATAGTTTTAAGAAGCATAATTTTTATGAATTTTAGAAACAAGTCATACTAACCAGTTTTCTATAAAAGAATTTTTGTTATTATTGATGAGTATGGTTATGTACATATTATTATTATTTTTCAGGGACATAAAGCACATGGCTCCAAAGAACAGTACTGCAAAAATTGAATTGCTAGGTGACTATGATCCAGAAGGTCCTTGCATTATTCGTGATCCATACTATGTGAGTTTTAATTCTTTTAAATTGTATAATATTTTAGTATTATTTTATAATAACTATTTGGATTTAAAAGTAATGTTTTTGATTTAGAAGATTCTTAGCAAATTTTTAAAAATAGCTCTAGTTTAGCTAATTTTATTTTGCTGTCATCTTTCTTGTTAATAATTGACCAAATAGATTTGACATTATATCTATGCTGCTTTTATTCTGTAAATAGATTTAAAAGTAATTATTGGCAAAGTAGTGGAAAATTTCTGACAAGACTATTGCATAGATGTGCGGGAGAGTGGTGTCTGTATACAGATCAATTAAAAATTGTTATTAATTTAACTACTGAATAAAAGAATTTGTAATACATTCAAACATATGATACATTATTATTATTATCTGACTTAAAATATTAAGATTATGGTATGTGTTTATATGTAGTTATCCAAATTATTATTAAAGAAATTAGATTCAAATTAGCTATTTATTTTAAATATATTGAAATACCAGTTATTGAGTAACTAATTATTGTATACTGCTTTTTATAGATCCTGTAAAATAATAATTTTTAATATTATACTTTCTAAAGTTTATTTCTATATTATTCTAAGTTTTATTCTAATTCTATTTAATCTATTCTTCTATTCTAAGTTTTATTCTAATAAAGTTTACTTCTTTATATGTATCATAATAATGCATTCCTGCTATGTAAATGGGTAAATTATGAATAACTTCTGAATTATTATTGCAATTATTTTTCCATTATATACATATTAAAAGAATATAAAAAAATATTATGCCAACACCATAGTAAAGAGATTTTATTTGACCACTATTGTTCAAATAATTAATTTTATTTGCAACTGATTGTAGGTTACCTTAAAGTTTTTAAAAAATATTGATTTAATCTATTCAGGACCATGGTCTTATAGGGCTGTGGTTCTCCCTTCACAGCCCTCTGTTTCATATACAAGACTCTATTTGGAACCTTTCATGTTCATTTTTAAACAAGACTAGATCGTGGCTTAAGTCATTTATAATTTTGTAGTAAATCTCACAGAGTGTTGACCTTCAATATATGTTTTCGACTCTGAGTTTTTTTCTTTTTCTTGATTTTTTCTTGATATTTAAACAAATAGGCAATTGTACATGTGGGTTTTTTTTTTTTTTTTTTGTGAGGATTGAGAATTCAAAGGACCATGATTTATTTCACACTAGGTTTTTGTTTATATTTTAGCTGAGTGGGAAAGTGATGGAATACCTATTAGTTTGTGTATGAGGAATACATTTGCAGTTTCAGATTTACTACATAGTATTTTTTATGTTTTTGTTCACTTATACTTTGCCTCCCTATTAAGAAAAGAGTGAAATGCTTAATACTCTAATCACATGAAATTTGACTTTCATATGTCAGCAGGCATTGGTTTCTGTTCTGCATTTCTAGATTTATTGGTTCAAACAAACAGCCCAAAATTACATATGTGATTTAAAGGGATTATATAGGCAAATGCATTAATTTAACTGTTGCTGATGGCGAGAATGAATTACTATACAATTTATATATTTATAACCTTATTTTTGTGGGTATAGTTAAAAGTTGAGTGTTTTGCTTATTTCATTCATTACTATTAATTTTATAGTATTTATATACATATTTAGTAGCTGTATATTTTAAATGCTACTTTTAAAATTAAAATCATTTCATTAAAACAATGTTTTTTGTAAAATTAGGCTTAACTTTGAAAACTGCACGGAACAATGGTGGTGTTCCTCTTCAGAGCATTCGGTTCTGGGAGAGGGCTTTGTTCTCCAACCACTGGTTCTGAAAGGGTTAAGATTTCAAATGTGGTTCTGTAGAAAATATTAGATTCACAAAATTTCTTGCAGATAATTTCTGTTTCTTTAATATTTATAAACATAATTACATCAAACGAATTTTGAATTAAGGTATTAAATTAAAGCATTTGAAATAAATTCTTGTTATTGATTTTTTTTGCTTATGAACCATTAATTCTTCATTTTTTTTTATTTAAAGCAAGTCAAATTTTTCTGTTAATAATGGTATTGTAAAAGATTTGTTTCTCTTTATTTGGGGGAGGGGGGTACAGGTAAAAAATGTATTCATATTAGGTTGAAAACATTGATTTTTTTAGACTAAAATAATTTATTTCATTAAAGAATAAAAAACTTTTTTTGATGCAATAAAAATATTCTTTACATATGGAATAATTTGAGTTTCAAATATTTCTCCACTGTTGATTTGATTTTGTTTTTATATAGGATGATGGAGATGAAGGATTTGAAGAAGTCTATCAACAATGTATACGTTGTTGTAAAGCATTTCTTGACAAAGAATCCTGATTTTGTGATTATATTATTCATTGTAAAATAAATTTACATAACATTTCAGTTTATTATTATGTGATACATTAAATAAATTGTTTTTTAAAATAAAAAATAAAGTATATTAGCTGAATTTTACTGTCCCTAAATAATCAAGTGAAATAAATTGTATTATTTTTTGTTGTTCAATTGAGTGTTTCTCAAAAGCATTGCAAATAAAAAAAATTAATCTATTTGCTTTCCTAAGTTCATTTTTATTTCTTTACTTGGCTATCTGTGACTTCCAAAGGAAATATAGTGCATTCAATACAAAAAAAAGTTAGAAGAGTTACAAATTGAATGATGAATTTATTTTTTAAGAGTAAGAAATATATTAAATGGTGGGTAAGTTGCATAAAAATAACACAGTTGTAATTAATGCTACTGTGTTCATATCACCTAGTTTATCAAAATAGATGTGTCTGATATCACAAGATGTCTATATTGCAATTATTTTTTTCCTACAGATGATCATTAGTTTGTGTTTAAATTATCTGCACATTCAAGATATTTTGAAGAACAATTGATTGCATTTAATACTTCTGGATCTTGAAGTTAAAACAATATAAAAATCCAAACAATCAACTGAAATGAATTTTTATAACTGAACTGTTTTTTAAGCAACTTAAATGTAATCATAAATCATTTTTTTGTGTGTACCTTATGTCTCTGTAGTAATTAATGAAAACTGGCCAGTCTTGAGTACTTATTAACTTTGATTATTATATGTCCAAATTACAACACAATTCATAATTGACATATTTAACTTAACTCATGAAATATGGTCTTGTAATTAGGCTATTGGCTAAATAATTTTTGAAAATAAATTTTGAAATTGCCCTTAATTTCGATGAATTTTATGCATGTGTTTGGTAAATAATTGTTCTTCCCCCTCCCCATTATGCTGTTCAGCATTTACAAACAATTAAATTATTTCCTGTAACAAAATAATATTGACTACAATTGATGATAAAAGATGAATTTTTGTGATTGGGTAGCTTTTTAGCTACAATAAAACAGCTTATGCAAGTATTCACAAAACTTATCAAAGAAATTAGTACCTAAATTTTTCAGATTCTACATTCAGGATTATAATTGTGTGGTCATTTTAGTTACTCTTTTCAATAAAAAATGTATAATTAAAAGTGCTTACAAATTTTTAATAGGCTTTGGATACATTTATCTTAATAAAATAATAATTAAAATAGAATTAATTGTTAAAATATATTCATATATAACATGTCAAGATGGGCAATTATGAAAAAATATATATAAATAAAACCCCTTTTTGGAGTGAATATTAATTGCCATTAGTTCCCAGGGAAAAAATATATAACATAATAATTAGTGCCTATAAACTGAACATAGATGAGCACAAGATTGAATTATTTTAGAATTGTATTGGTTCATTAGTTTAAATGTATGAATATGAATAAGTGCAGGGTGTCTATAATTAAATGACCCTACTTTAAATTTGTCTACAAGCAAAACTAACAGAAAAAAAAGTTCAAAATTTTTCTACCTGGGGCAGTTTCAATTAATTACATGGTTAGCATATTTTTGACAAATTTAATTGCAAGAAAACATGATGAGCATCATTTTCCGCCACCATCTGGAATCGTAAGATAGCATGTTCTTCAGTTGACCTCAGTAAGCACGTCAATCCCTTTTGAGCACAATTTTCATGCAAGATTGAGCTCCTCCTTACGTTAAATGTTGTGTAAAGGACGTTTTCCATAATAGTTTTACAGAAGAGCTTGTCATCAGCCGTCCCTTTCGTAATCTGTGGCCTCCTCGGTTTCCAGACCTAAATCCATTTGGCTTGGGGGGCATTTAAAACATCTGGTAAGTCTTGATAATCGAAAAACTTTACTTTATTTTAAAAGCAGCATGTTCTTTTCCTAGAACACACTACGGTCAACTGTGGAACATGCTATCTTATGATTCCGATGGTAGCGGATAATGATGGCCATCGTAATGAATATGTTTTGTTGTAATTAAATTTGTCAAAAATATGCTAAATGTGTAATTCATTTGAAAAAATACCACTAGTGGCGAAATTGTGAACTTTTTTTATTTTAATCGCTCAAACAAGTTTCCATCCCTTCATTTTGTCCTATATAAAATTTCATCTCTACTCCTCCATCATCTGCTTTAAAAGTCTCAGAGATTCATTCCATGTTTATTGACAAAGTAAAATCAATTTGGAGGATTCCTCTTGAACACGATTGGTACACCGCAGAGTGCCCTGGTTTATCTTTGCAGAACACCCGCTCAAGACTTGCCCAATCTGCCTTAGCTAGGCTAAGGTCTGGCCACAAAGTCTGGTCTTCGACGGTCCTAACAGGACTTTTTCTACTCGCCCTTGCTTGGCTATTGCATCTCCCTCTCATATTATTTCTTATATCGGTGCCTCTGAGAGGTAATTGTCGGATGAGAGCGAGAGTGTTTTTGACCTTTTGGTGCGACACTATCTTTTGGACTTGGTCTAGAGGTCTTGATCAAGGGTATCGGCAACAACAGAAAATTTCATAATTCTATGAACAATAGTTTCGCCTGTAGACAACTTTAAAATAAGGACATTTAATTATGTACATCCTGTACATATATATTGTATACTGCTGAACATTTAAGTCCGTAGAAAAATATAAAATATTCGAAATTAATGCTTTGTATTAAATCACACATGGAATCCAAATAGATTCCAGTTACATTAAAGAATTTGAATGCCCATACTAATTCATTAGCCAATGAAATTCAGTGGAGGCATATTGATGATTTTGGAGTTATCTAAAGTGTGCTCTACTTCAAAAGTATTTTGAGCTGTTTCTGGTACTATTAAATCAACTCTGCTTTTGAATGTGGCAGTTCATCCCCCCGGACATTTTTTATATTTTACAAAGCATTACATAAAATAAAAAAGTTTGTATATATATTTACAAAACAAATTTCTCCAACTTTCTAAAAAAAACATTTTATCTTTTCCACATTGGTATTGTTTGTGGTTGAACAGTAGTAAGTTTTCATCTGTGCGAGCTTATTAATCTCGGACACGAAGCACATTTAACTTCCTTTTTGTTAAAAAAAAGTTTTTTAATTTTTTGTTGATGATAAAGTTAAAAAACTGATTTTGGAAGAAAATATCAAGTAATTTTTGTATTATTCTAGATTACCGAAACGTTTCTATTATAACAATCATTTTAATAGCAACAATTCAAATCAGAAATCAAGCTAATTTGACATGGCATATGCAGGCGTAATCAATACAAAGTCGAATGCCTTTGTGGTGATTGCTCTACATATAAGTCAGATAACATCCCTCGGACCGAAGTGCACTTTTGGCCCAACGGATTTGTTACTCGGCTACTAACCAGAAGATTCGGAGTTCGGGCCTAGTGCTATCCACTACACACCTAAACCTTCTTTGCCAAGGATACTATGACACTGCTTGCCCGAAAGACGCGGGAGTATGAAGCATCCCGCATTAGTACAATAAAATAAAATCACTCCGGGCTTAAATGTGATTTTAAAGAATCCATGGCAATTTTTTTAAATCTAAATTCCCTCTAAAAGACAATGGACGCTTTATTCTTCAGAGCAATTGTTTGAAAGATAAATGTTTTTTCCCCCTTGAATTAGAAGTGATTTATAAGAATAAACAAAGGATTTCTTTTCTTTTCTCTTGATTCTATAGTGCCTTAATATAATTAATATCAAGAAAGTGCCTTAATATAATTAATATCGAAAAAATATTTAAACAAGAATTTCATCAGATTATTTAGATTTAGTTATTTCCTTTTATTAAAGATTGTTCACCTATATCATAAATACCCAATATTAGGCATTTTAAAATTACTTCCTATTAATTTATTTCTGTTGTAATTGAAATATTTCATAAGTATTAAGAAAAGAATGTTTGAAAATTATGTTAAAGCAAAATTCAAAATAGTTTAAAATGTATTCCTTATTTAAATCCGATTAAATATTTCCTTGAATCTATTGAGCTAATTAAAGCTTTATTGTTTTTTTATTAAATGAAAAATTGGTTATTATAAATGATTTTGAAGCTAAATTAGAGATATTTTTTTTTGTTTCGCCGTCGGTAAACGTCTAGCGCTGCCCTGAACTATTTACCGTTATCTCAGAAATATCGTCTGTTTCTCATTTTAGAGCAATATTAAGAAAAAGAAGAGAGGCAACTACTGTGCGCAATAAGTGGTCAGGCGTGAAGGCGCCTTTAGAATAATATCAAGCAATGTAAAAAAAGGAAAAAATTTCCATGTGAGAATCATGGATTCGGCTCTTTGATAAACAACAAACTACGATTCTAATGATTCGGAATTTTGGATTCTGAGAAACTGTTTTTTTGCAAATCCGGATCCTCGAATACGTTCTGCAGAACCAACTGTTGAGCGTATAAGCCTCTCAATCTCCACCTTTATCTCTACGGGATGGACGAATTCATAGCAATCTCTACTAAGAGGTAAGGACATTTGAGAGAGATGAGCACAAGAGTGAACTATATAACATGATAACGCTTATCCCGCCTGCCCCTCTCGAACTTTCTTGCATTCGAAATGTACACTTTGCGATGGATTCACCCATCCCATAGGGATGAGGGTGATGATTGAGTCGCTTGTGGATATTGTGTATTGTTGGAAATAGCGGTGACTGGATGAATAATTAAACTCAGTGATTTAATAAATTTTACTATGGCTGAAAACAATAAATCTGCTTTATTCGTTTGCTTAGGTAAACAGTATTTATTAGACTTAGTATTTATTTCTCATAAAAGCCTATTTTAATTATTCTATCAATAATAAAATAGCAATTACTTTTTTTTATTTATTTCTTACTAGTGATAATAAAATTCATTAAATGTCAAATCTATTTAATAAAAATATGGAATTTTTTTACTAATTACTATATGATTTGTCTTTTAGAAATAGGAAAATATACAGATATATAGGTTTTTAAATAACTGAGTTAAAAACAAACTTTTTAAAACCAATTTTTTTCAAAAATTATATAAAACTTAAAATATATTTATTTGTTTCATCCCAAACTATCTTTACTTTTGATATTTAAATGCATTTCGTAGAAAGTTATCTGTAGTTGTTAGAAATAAAAAGTTTGTTGGAAGTATTTTGATTATGTAAAAATATATTATTTGGAATTTTTATTGATCCTTATTTTAGCTGGTGATATTGTGACTTATTCTTCTTTCAAAATGTCTAAAAGGCTTATTTGAATAAAAAAGCTATTCCAGAGATATTGAATTTATTTATTAATGAACACAAACATGTTATTAATACAAATACTGAATTTAATAACTGATATTATCAATGTTATTTATCAGTTTTCTTTTTTTAAGCATTAATTTAGATAGTTTTATAACTATTTTCTTTTTGATTACTTTTACATTATTTTTTTCTTTTTCTTTTAGGAAATATCTGTCGTTCACCCATGGCAGAGGCAGTGTTTGCTCACCTTGTAAAAGAAAGGAACTTATCTGATAAAGTATACTTGACTTATTTAACTTTTCTTATTTTTATTTATTTATTTCTGACTTCACTTAATTCTTTGGAGTAATTCCTAGTTCCCATTTGAAAATGATTCTTCTAAACATATTATAATTTTTTTAGTGGTTAATTGATAGTGCTGCTACATCGGACTATCATACAGGGGAGAGTCCAGACTCCAGAGCGCAAAGTGTTATGGAAAGCCATTCTGTTCATATGAATCATAGAGCACGACCTCTTGTTGCCAATGACTTTAGAAAGTTTGATTTTATTTTTGGTATGGACCAAAGTAATATACGGTGAGAAATCTAAATAAATAATTTAAATTATACTTTCCTGAATAATTTTTTTTATTAATGAGTAGTTTTTAAAAAAATTATTACATTGTAAGTATATATATATATAATGTAATATTCTGGATTATAAAAATGCCAGAAAGTAATTTGTTGAAACAGTATAAATGTTTGGTATTAGGTAACTCTAAAAAAATGTATTTAAAAAAACTGATTTTCTTTACTTGTAAACATTTTTTTTACTGTTAATTTGATAATTTTCTTTAGCCATCTGTTTTTGCTGCACTAGCTAAAAGAATTTTTTTTCAGTACTTCTTCATTAGTTGGGCTCAAATGTTGGCGATTCTGAACCAAACGCAATCTGAATCACTAAGCAAAGCAAATGACAAAGCAGTCAACAGAATTCTACATTATTTGGCAAAGATGTATATTATTTAGCAATTTTTCATTTGTGCCCTGCTAATGGAAAAGTACACTCTATTTTTTTATTTTTATAATCAATACATTTATTTTTGACAGACTTATTATAACTGCTACTCATTCAATTGCTGCAAATTAATTTTTGTGGAAATTGTTTAGCAGATTTGTGTTAAACTAGATCATTATGTTTTAAGACATAATAAAACTAAAAATTTATTTTTAGTGATTTCTTTACTATTAAAATTCTAAACGAACATTTTGTTGCATCAAACATGGGATTTGAAATATTTAATTTTATTTTTTGTTAGAATTTCACAAATGTGATTTTTCTCATCAAAGAAATATGTTTTCCTGCCTAAAACTTTCTTTGTAAAAAACTCTTTTCTCAGAAATCTTATCACACTAATCTTAAAAAAAAATAAAAAAATTATTAAGCATTATTTGAGTTAGTATGACCAATAATAATATATAGATTTATTGCCTGCAAAGCTTAAATTTTTTTCTCTAAAGGTTTATCTTTTCTGATTAATTAAATTTAGTAGAGATTCAAAATATACGAAAAAAAAACACCCTCTAATAGTTTAATAAGTCTAAAATAAAACTTGGTTAACTTATGTTCTGTATTATGAGCTTTTTGATTAAACACTGTATTATGATATTTTGATTCTGTTTAGTTTTGATGCTATAATGTTTGCAAGTTATTTTAAGGCCATGGTAAGATATTTATCAACACCTTAATAACGAGTTTATTAAAATCCATAATTCTATTCTAATGTGCCCGTTCAACTTTTTAATAAGAATTGTGATAAAATTTAGTTCAATAAAATACTTTCAAATGATCAAAACAACTAATGAAAATGAAGTGGATTTAAATAATGAGAAATTAAGAAAGATAATATATGTATTGAATATGTATGTTAGGTTTGAATTATGCTTTAAAAATTTGGTACTTACTTATTAGACTGTCATTACCTACAGTTTAGTAACTCATTGATGACGGATTCAAATTTGGCGATAAACCACAAATGCTAACAAAATGGTGGATCACAGTTAAGGTTTGAACAATTTTTTAAATAATGGTGGTTTTTTGCCACTATTGGTGGTTTAGTAACTCATTGGCGACACCTTCAAATTTGGCTCTAAAAATGGATGGACTAATATGTAAATACCAAAAATTTATCTAAAATGCAAACTTCTCTTGTTTATTAATTTTTAAATTAGAAATGATTTATAAATTTCGTCTGTTACAATTACAAAATTTTATATGAAATGTTTTATATTTTTACAGGGATATAAAACGTCAAGCTCCAAAGAATTGTAAAGCAAAAATTCTGTTATTAGGTGATTATGATCCCGAAGGTCCATGTATTATCGAAGATCCTTATTATGTAAGTTGTTATTTGAAAACCTTGAAATATGTAATAAAATTGGTAATTATTGTGGAATATATAATTCTTTTAAAGAATTTTTTTTTCACCTTGCATAATATTTTTTTTCTAACAGCTAATTATTTTATTGCAATAATGATATATATCATAAAGCATACTGATTTTTCATAGGAGTTAAAATATATTAATTCTAATTGATTATTCTTGCTGATTTAATTTTTAAGAATGTGTATTAAGGTTTTTTAAAAACTAATTATGATTCACTTTTCATATTACAACAATAAGTGTTTTTTTTTCCTCTTTATTACATGAAAATTATTTGCATGAAATATATAAATTTTTAAAATTTAATTTTTTTATCGACTATTTTGTTTTATAATTCCTTTTTTTTTCATTTTTTTCCATATCTAAGTACATGCCATCTAATCTATTCCATTATTATTAGCACATGAATGAAGTTTGTTCATTTTCTCTTATATTGCACATACATGCTAAGAAAACATGGGGATTTTGATTTGAGTAACAATCCTGTTAGGCATTTCAGTTTTCCTAAGTACCTAAAATTGAAGGTTCTGGTGACAGGAACATTTTATTGTTTGTAATCATGAGCTACATTCATATACTGTATGCATTTCAACTAAATAATATGTATTTGAAAAAACCCATTAGTGATAGCTTGTTTTGTATGAAATGGTGCATTTCATTTGTAATCTGAAAATATTAAAAAAAAAAAAACTTTTTAAATGTAGTAGTATGTCACCATCATTATGAGAACTCTCATTGACAAACAACTATGAACATTATTTGAATAGAGATTGAATGTACCTAACATCATCTATCCTGACATTTAAGATATAATATTTCTGATCTGCTATTGAATTGTTGTTTTGCAATAAATATTTCTGAAGTATTCAGTTTTGAAATTTGGATTTTTTTCTCTATAATTACATTAAAATTTAGATAATTATAGAGATATAATTTATCTATTTTTATTTTTTTAGGGTGTTGGAGATGAAGGGTTCGAGAAAGTTTATGAACAATGCATGCGCTGTTGCAAAGCATTCCTTGATAAAGAATCCTGATTTTATGGCTACAGCTTCACTGTTAAGACAAAGAAATAAATTAGTTTTATTAATGCCATGCATTTAAAGAAATCATTCCTTGTTATATCTTTTATAATTGCAGCTTTATTGTTAAAATAAATCAACATAGTATTTTGTTTCATCATTTTTATCTGTTTATAAAATTATTTTTGATATTGAAAGATAGATAGGAAATTGAAAGATAGTGAATTTTTCTTTTGTAAAACACTATTACATAACATTTGTACATAAAAAATAAGGTAAATGCATCAATTTATTTGGAATAAAAATATACAAAGTGATAAATAAAGTATTTAAAACTATTTTAAAATAATAGGATTCCTGAAGAGAAATTGAAAATATCTAACAGTATTTCAGGAAGTTTAAATGGACAGTAAAACTTCAGATTATAAATATAGTGTTGAATTCAACATATTATTTACTTAAGTCTCGACAGGAATAAGTCTAATAATTTAAACACTTAACATATGAATGCTGTGTCACCTTTTGCAAGGACCTGCAAGATAAAATATGAATGTTTCTTAAAAAGTTATTTTAAAACTCTTTATAATAAGACCACAATAGTTTTAAATAGGAAATATTGACATGCCTATTAAACAAAAAAACATCAAAAAGGTTTTTAGATATTTGTTCGTGAATAACTAATTTTCTATAAGATTTTTGTTTGTGGGTAAATATATTTTCTGTTCTTTCTGTGGCCTTTTCTTTCTGAATTGCCTCTAAAGATTTATTCATTTACAAAGTGAGGAATCTTCAAAACTTAGATTTAAAAAAATAATAATAATCTGAGCAAGGTTAAATAAGCTGAAATAATAATAATAATTTTAAAAAAAATGCAAAATGACCATCTTCAAGACAGAAAATGTTAGACTGAAAATAATAAGTTAAGAAAAACAATGAGTTCTTACCTTGAATGTAAAATATTTTAGCAGAACAGCATTTTTGTTTGCTTAATCTATTTTATTTTTTTAAAATTGCTCTTAATTTTATGTATCTAATGAATTGTGCACTCAAAATACATTTTATATAATTTCTACATCAATTTGTATGAACAGGCTAGTAAAATGAAGAAAACATGATAAAAAAGTATTAAAATTAAAGAAAAAAATTTGTACAAAAATAAAATTAATGATTATTTTTATGAATTTCAAAGTGATAAGAAAACAATTTGTGTACAATAATATATTCTGAAGTAATTAATGAAAAATGTTAGAATTTTAATTAAAATAATTTAAACTAAGTAATTTTAAAATAAATAATTTTTGGACATTTCTCTTGTTGAGTGCGTTTCTGTATAACATAATAGAAGAGGGAGAAGCAAACAAGATTATCTTCAGAAACTGTCACTGAATCTTCAATAAATCAAACAACCAAAAGAACTGGTATTAAGCTATTCAATAATTCATAATTCTTAATTCCTGATTTTTTGAAGTGTGTGCCAAATCATCTATATTAATAAAAATGGATCTCGAAATGCGTTGCTAAGCGCAAACCTAGAGAACGGCTCGACCGATTCGGCTAATTTTTTAAAAATAGTTTCCTTAAGACACGAGGATTGTTCTTATGGAGAGAAAAAATGAAAAAACTGCGAGGAAAATAGTTAAAACGACACTTTTCTTACTTTCCCGCCAAAAATCTTCATTTCCTTCTCCCACACCAACTGAGTAAGATAGCAGGAAGTTATAAATTATGATTTGTTTAGAAATAAATAAGCGAAGTCAGTTGGTTTTCATTTATAGATAACGGGATGCTTAAAAAAGAAAGAAAATAGTTGCTTTTATTATTAGTCGGTATGGATATTTAATCTATGCCTGCTTGAAATAAAATCTGGGCAGGGGAGAAAAAAAAGAATAACAGAGATCAAAAAAGGGTTTGTGGAAAGAAAAGAAGAGAAGAAAAAGAAAAGAAGGGTGTGTGTGTGTCACCATTATTTTCTCTGTGCACGGCATTTTCCAAGCTGTTTTTAAACTTTCGCTTCTCTTGATAACCTATTGTGTCTTTATTTGTTTGATGTGTTTACATTTATGAAAATTTGAATCTCATTATTCTTTAAAAAAGTAGAATTTTAGACCTTTCCCTCCACCATTTAAGTAAAATATCAATTCCAGGACAATCATTGCTCGGATAGAAAGAGAAAGACGAGCAGAGCATCTGAAGAAAATAATACTATAAATGAACTATATGACTATCAAAATTTGTTTGGTTTAAAAATATTTTGGTGAAAAACCAGTTATAAAACACAGCTACATAAAATATTATTTGAAAATTTTAACGAGCATTAATACTGGCGAACCGACTGGTCGCCAAAGGCGGATAGTTATTCATAAAACTTTTGCTTGTAGAATTCATCATTGAAGCAAAAAGTTTCCCTGACAGAAAAATTGCTGAAAGGTTTAGTTGGCTTATTTAGCTTCACCTACAGCTGCTCCTTATAATAATGATGTTTTATTTAAATGTCAAGCTAATTTTAATGTATGTAATCAATGTTCGTTGATGTATTAAACTTATCTTTACAGACAAAACATGTTGACTTGTATGTTTCGGTTTTAAGATGTGGGGTGGGGATCAGAATCGGATATCTGGCTTAAATTTTCTTGAACAATTCTATTGCCAAAGTCGTTTAATGATAATTTTTTTTTTCATAGAACAACTAGATTTAACTAAGGAATTTTTTAAAAATTCTATTTTAAGGAATGGTTTACCCGTAAATTTGCATTTTTTTTTTCATTTCTTGAAAGCTAGATACTAAAAGAAAATTTCAGTATTGTTAATAAATAGGTAATTATAATTCTGCATGCTGCCAATAATTCATTTTGAAATGGTGAAACAGAATTCAACACTGGATATTGAAAACATTTTTAGAGTGTATTATTTATCCAATGATTAGTCAGAGTGAAGGAAGGGCTATCTAAGCATTTTAAAGCATAGGAAATTTTCCCAAATTGTTTACAGAAGCAGTTGGTAATCTCTGGGATACGTCAATAGCATCCGATAAACGAGTTTTTGTTTTAGACGCGTTTTTTTAACCGATTGAAACAAAATTTGACACAAAACTACACTTGTAATCACAAAATACTAAACCAAATTGATATATTTAGCCATTCATTTTTTTGAGTTATCGCGTTTACATGATTCTGTGGGTACAGACCGATGAATGGTTAACCCCTTCTTGGGCTTGGCTCAAAATGTAACTGGTGTCATCTTTAGAGTTGTTAAATATGGGTACTTACGTATTAGACCGTCGACGCCAACGGTTTAGTAACTCATTGGCGACGGGTTCAAATTTGGCGATAAACCGTCGTCGCCAACGAAACCAACAAAATGGCGGACGACAGTTAAGAATTGAACAACTTTTAAAATAATGGCGGCTTAGCAATTCATTGCCGAGACCTTCAAATTTGGCGATAAAAATCGATAGTCTAAAACGTAAGTACCTAATTCTGTACAGAATTCTGTACCAAATTTTATCTATCCAGCTCTCTTCGTTTTGTAGTTATCGCGTTAAATTATTTTCGAACATCCGGACAGGCAGGCTTCCTCTGAATGGATTCTGCTCAAATTTTGACTGGAATCTTAGAATTTGGTATAAAGACTGTATACCAAATTTTATCCTTCTAACTCAAAGCGTTATTAGTTATTTTTGGCACAGATAGAGAGGACAGACGGACGGACATTTTTCAAAAATGTGTTTTTCGAGCTCATGGTAGTTCCGAAACGTGGAGATGATCAAAATCTCGAGTTCGAATTTGTTGTTGATATCCATTTTTTTTCTCAATACAATGTAAAGGAGAAAGTGAAAATGGCGAGGGAAAATAAGCGATATCCGAATTGGTTTCGATATCGCTTAAAAACGAATCGAACGAATTTCGATGTATTGTAACATAAAATATTTATTATTATTATCAGTAGAATTTTTCCTGGAAGTTTTCCTTGGGGGATGAATAGAATTTTCCTTTCTTCAGAATAATTTTGCACTTCAGTGGCGGATTTGGCGTTTCAGATGCCTGAGGCGCAATTCAATTTGAGTCCCCCCTCATCTCCAGTAATATTTATAGTATGCACTCTTTATACATATTTTTCACTCTGTTAAGCTCTGCATCTGATTTTTTTTGTGTTAATAAAAGGAGGGCGAGAATTCGGTACATAAAATTGAAAATTAAAATTAATTTTTCCATACTACTGGACGGTATTTAAAATAATGATAAAGTTCAGGGTGTGTTTAAAAAAAACGCGCTATTTTGTACCATAATTACGCAATATTTGTCAAAGATACAAGTCTGAAACTTCATTATACACCAAATAATTTACTATAGAATGGAGCTAATTTTCTTTTTTGCTATTAAAAGTTCGGTTTTGTTTTAAAACGTTATCAAAGTTGCGAATTTTAAAGAATTTACGTTTTTCCCACTTTCAGAACAATCATTTTCTTACTATTTCCAACTAATTAAACCGTTCTAATAAACAAACAATGCCTTTTATTGAAAAACTGAGAAAATGGGTAGATTAATTTGCATTTAATTATTTAATTTTGTTTGAAATTAAGTTCCTTAAAAATAAAAATAAATAAAAAGGAAAATAATAAAGAAAAGAAAAATACGTAACTAATATTGATACTATTATTTATTAAACATTAGAAATATATTGAACTATATTAAAAACAATAGTAGTTTCTTCTTTTCGTATATTAAAAACAAATTAAATAGGAACCTTTCTGGCTTTAGCTTTAGCAAATTTATCAATTAGAGTTTCATACTCTAACAAATTGACTACATCATTTTCAATGAACATTATGGATAGGTAACTTAAGTTTAATTGTGATATAGAATTCCTTAAATAATTTTTCACTCTTTTAAGCACCGAAAATGAGCGTTCACCACTTGCATTACAAATGGGAATAGTTAAAAATAATTTTAGAATTGTCTTTACATTAGGAAATGTAGACTGCAGTCCTCCGATTATTAATTTGTACATATCAATAGGATTTGTAATTTTTTCTTCTTTTATGAGGGCAATAAAATGTACAAGTTCATCTTTAAAATTTCTAGTCACAATATCATTTTCATATTTCGCGCATATGTTATCCACGCAGTCATTAAATTTGATATCGGACATATTAAAAAAAAAAATTCCAAAATCCAATAAAACCTCACTGTAAATCGCACTCCTTCGCGATAGATCTGCAATTAACACATCACAAATAACCTTGTGTACACTAATAGCAAAATTTTCTTTTGGACTAAAATTTGTTTCGTTTAATGTTGTTTCATCCAATTGCAGCTTCCTTTTTCTTATCCGTATTTCCCGATAGTTCCGGTTTTTGATCAATGCATTGGCCCCGATCTCTATATCTTCGAAGTTAGTCCGGACAATCTTTATAAAATCGGATAGCAATTGTAATAGATTTGTTGTAAGCAGTAAATTATACTGTGTATCTTGCAATGATTTGCTTGTACTATTTATTCTTTGCAATAATTTATCCCATAAAACAGTTAATAAAGCTGTTTCATAATATTCGAAACATTTTGCTTATTTTTTTTGCCTCCAGTTTGCTTACAGGTTTTTCAGTATCCGACGTGCTAATTTTGGTTAGAACTGCTTTAATATTTTGATAATTACTTTTTAATGCAGAAACTGCGTCTGCTCTTGATGACCACCTAGTATCACTTATTCTTTTTAAATTTGGAGATTGATTTTCTAAACTATTATTAAGCATATTCCATCGTCGAGTAGATGCCGAGAAATATACATATAAATTCTGAATAAAATCAAAATATTTTAATGCACCACAACATGATTCTGCTGCACAATTTCCTATTAAATTTAATGTATGGCTTACGCATGGTACGAAAACGGCTGTATTTATGTGCTGTTTTAGTCTTGCTTGAAGTCCACTGTATTTCCCTGCCATTTTTGCCGCGTTATCGTAGGTTTGGCCCCTACAATTTTTAATATCTATAGACAAATCTTTTAAAAACTCAAGAATTATTTTTTCTAAATATTCAGAATTATGGTTTTAAATATCAATAAAGCCGAAAAATCTTTCTTTTATGTCCCCATTTTTACTAACAAATCTCAAAATACAAGTAAGTTGGTCTACGTGAGATATATCCGGAGTAGAGTCCACAATTATTGAATAATAAATTGCTTCTTGAAGTTCAGCTATTAGATGTTTCTTAACTTCATCACCCATTAAACTTATGAATTCGTCACATATCGTGTGAGATAAATAATTGACATTTCCACTCCCTGGATTGCTAAATTTTTCCAAATGCAATTTTAGAAAACTGTCAAATTCTGTCAAATAATCAATGCAACTCAAGAAATTTCCTTTTCGATTGGAAGTTGTATTTTCTCTGTGGCCACGAAATGCTATTCCTAAACTCGCCAACAATTTTACTGTTGCAATGACTCGCTGTAAAACAGCTCGCCAATACTTTTGTTCCGTGGTAACCTGCTGTTCTAAGTGAGTATTTATACGTCCAGAAATAGACAAGCGTTTTTGCAGAGTCACCATAGATTTGATATGGTTCTGTGAAGTTTCGTGACCACTTAAGTCTCTAACTAAATTTTTCCAATCACTAAATCCTGTTGAAAATTTCGTGTACGCATTAGAAAACATTTTACAAACATAACAATAAATCCACTTACTTGTAGCTGAATATACTAACCATTGGCGAAATTCTTTTGTGCCATTTGCTTTAATACAATAAAAATTCGTTTCAGAAACATTCCTATAATAGATTCGATTTCTGTCTCCATATTTTACTTTAAGACTTGTAATATTCCCATTATTAAAAGGCTTATTTATCAAATAATGTTCAATCATTTTATCTGATAAGTTTGGTGGCCACAATGCAATGTCACTGGGAAACAAATACTTGTCTTTATGTTTACCACAGTCAGAATCAGCTATTGTATTTTGCTGTATAAAATTACAAATTGTTGATTCTTGTGTTCCATTCTTAGATCTCTCATTAATTTCTTCGAATTCACATTCTGCTTCGGCTAGCTCATCGGTTTTTTCTTGTGCATATTCTGTTTTAGTTTGTTCGTCTGTCTTTTTAGGCTTGCATTTTATTTCATTTCGCTCACCAATTTCTTCGAATTCATTTTCGATTTCAGCTTGCTCAGGGATTTTTTCTTGTGCACATTTCATTTCAGTACACTCATCAACCTTTTCAAATTCACATTGTATTTCAACTCGCTTATTAATTTGTTTCAATTTATATTCCACTTCTGATTGCGCATCGTTTTTTTCATGTGAATATTCAATTTCAATTTGCTCATTGGTTCTTTTAGGTACACATGCAGCATCTGGTTGCTCAACTGCTATTTCTGGCTCGTTTTCCATTTTAGCTCGTTTTTCAAATGTTATAATGAATTTATTGAGTGAATTTTGATATCGTTCAACATATTCTTCTTTTACGTTTTGCTTTTTGCGTTTCGAAGCACCCGATTCAAACTTTCTTTTCGGTGGCATGGCTAATACATTTTTTAAAAAATTAGTCGCATAAAAAATATTAGCTGGACTTAATACCCGTTCCTTTGCTTCCAACGACGACGATAGCAAGCCTCGGAGAAGGGGAAAGGTCATGTGGTACCAAAGGGGGGAAACAAGAGAGGGTCGAAGAGGAAGTGAACGAGACAGAAGATACTTGATCCATTTTCATGTTTTTTATTATTATTATTTTAATCCATTCATGTAAATAATATGATAAATCTAGAATTGGATTGTTTCCTGTAATCATTTCTACATAATCATCCCGATTGAAATATTTATATATCCGGTGTAGAAATGATTACAGGAAATAATAAATGCATATTTTATTATACATATTATTATTTTAGAGATAAATTTTGAGGCCCCTTAATTTATGAGGCTCGAGGCCCGAGGCGCGCGCCTCATGCGCCTGTTCGGAAATCCGCTACTGTTGCACTTGTGATTTCGTATTTCCAAAATCTGCCAATAATGACTATTTGAAAGAAAGGAACATTTTTTCCCCGCCTTTTCGTATCTTAACGGAAGAATGAACATTTCCCAATGAAGGGATGAAAATAATTCTTTGTTTCGCATTTCAAAATCTCAGGAGCACGCGAATGTAAGAATGAAGATATTTTTCTCCTAACATCGATCGTTGCTCAACATTGCCTAGAAATTTAATTTAAGGAATCGTAAAGATAGAATGAGGTTAATCGTCCCCACGTTGTAGCGATGCACAGCAAGCATCCGTTTAGAAATCATTTGGTGGTTGTTACCTCATTTTGAAAAATATGACACGCAATGAATTGCTCTAATAATCGAATCTTTTGAAGGAATTCTTTGTATTTATTTGCACGTTTGTTTCAAGTGCTTTTTTTTCCTCTTGATTTTTTTAAAATCAAGAATTGCGTGTTACTTTCCAGGGTCATAATGGTAAAGACTTAATTGGTCGAGAGTTCCCCATATGTTCTCCAAGTTGACAGTTTAGAAATTTTCAAATTTTATAAATTAGTTAAATGAAATATTTTATGCTGCTTATCGAAGTTATTTAGAGAAATATGTTAAAAAAGCAATATTAATGAAAAAGGAACGCGAAATGTCATTTCTCAAGTTGATATTTTTGAGGACCATTTTATTTCTTTTACCTAAAGAAATCTTTATGATGAAATATTTTTTTTTTACCTAAAGAAATAGTTTTTTCGGGGTAAATTCTTTTCTAGAACTATATAAATTCCAAATACATTTTCATGTATTTTTTTTCTGCTTTTATGTTAGATTCCTAACTTGCATTTGCCATGGCTTGCTTTGACAAAGAAATATTGACAAAACTGAAAAAAAATATAATAAGTGTTTGTTTTTTCCAAGAATAACGATTTTTATGATAAAGCATAATAATCGTTAAAGAATTCTATGCCTTTTTTTTTCTTAAAAGCAGGTTTTACACATATATTAAAGATCATACACACATGTTTTAAAAACGAAACAGCGAAATTTGTATTAAATTTTTTGATATACTGTTATATTTACTTTCATCAAATAATTGCTTTGGGCTTTATGATGCCCCTGTTGTATTTCATATGAATATGCAACTGATGTTTTTGCAGTTTAAGAAGTCAGTACGCTGGGGACAAGAGAAAATGGCTCTGTATTCTATTAATATCCTTAAAAAAAGTGTTAGAAGCAAAAACAAAGAAAAGCTGTACACAAAAAGCATCATCATGTGACTCTATAAATATAACAGACAAAAAAATCTTTAATTAACAATAATATTTAGTTGACTACATCGTTGAGCTTCCAGCTCATTTCCAAAGAGATTCCTCGTATGAGCGTCTGGATTTACATAGACTATCGAAAGGGCATGACATTACATGGAATTCTCCAGACGAATCTCTGAATTTCGGCTCTCATGGAGACATGACTATAATTTTTGTATTTTCTTAATCCTCCCTACTTTTTAAACAAATTTGTTACCAAGTTGCCAGATGTTTGTCACCAAGATCATGGTTTATTGAATCTTTCATTCAGAGTGTTATAAATTTCTTTTTCTGATGATAAGACTATCATAGTAAATAAACAGATTTAAAGACTTGTAAAAATATTGAATAATTCCTTACTATTTTTTAACTGTACGATCCTTTATTATTAAGAGAAAGAGAATGAAAGAACTTTTACATTTAGTGACAGTGATAATTTTTGTTTTCTAAGCTCCCCGACCGAAATAATTTTCGTTAATTTAATGCTGTTTAAATACGCAACTTTAACTTAATGTCTGTTGAATTTTTATCATGTCAGAACATGATATTGTTTTGGGAATGAGGTTTTCTGGCGTCAACAAGAATGCGTAGGCGAAAAATAAACATTTTAATCCTTAGACAAGGAGTTGAAATTTTATTATCTGCACGAGCATCTCAAAAAATCAACTTTTAATAACGCGTTGCCATTGCATTTATAAAAGCTCTGATTTTTTAAAAAATAAATTAATGACTACAGCAAATAAAACCTAGAAAAATGTCATTTTGAGCACGCGATTTTATGAAATGAAATAAATAGGAAATATGATATTTTTTAAAAACAATAAATGCGAGGAAAAGTTTTTTTGTATCGTTTGCAATACTAAAGGAAAATCTTCCAATGAAACGATTAAAATGAATAAAAATATAATTTAACTTGCACGAGCAGGTGGTGCTTGACCGTTCAAGAAATGATGTTCTGGCATGATACATTGAAATATGCATTGCAGATTTCATTTAAATCTTTTTTTATTGAAGAGATGATAAATCTTGTGATTCTTTCATATTTCCCTATTCGTGAACAATAACAATCTTGGGAAATACCATTACTCCTGGCAAAAACAATATATATATATATTATGTCTTCATCTGCGAGACAATAACAAACATTGAGCAGTGAATTAAATTTCATGAAACCAACAAAAATCCATGGTCGTTATATGAAGCATATATTTTCTGTTTGAAATATTAGCGTGTAACGAAAAGAGAAATTCAAGATATATCTGTTAACAAATTGAACACATTTCACAAAAGGGAGAATTTTATTTGTTATACTCATGACATAGTCACAATTACAATAAAATATTAATTAGTGGCAGTGAGATGGCAACTTGTAGACTGTTTTCTTTTGAAAGGGATTTATGTTAAAAGTCAACAATATTTTAAGTCATTATTTTCAATATATTTATTTTCAATATTATCAATTCTTTTAGAAATTTCACATGCATATAAAGCAAATTCTTATTTTTTTTGCTGTAGATAAAAAACAACAACGACACTTAATTAAATGTCAGAATTTTACCGATCTGAATTTATAAACAAAATATTAGCTTTAAAAACAAATAAAGAGACTTTTTTTAAAAAAAAGAAAAATCTGAATTTAATAAGAGAAAGTTAAAAAAAATTCATATTTTCTATTTATTTCATTTTCTATAGCTGTGTGCTCAAAATGACATATTTCTAGGTTTTATTTGCGGAAATCATTAACATAATTTTTTAAAACAGAGCTTTTGTAAAGGAAATGACAACGCGTTATTAAAAGCTAATTTTTTGAGATGCTCGTGCAGATAATAAAATTTCAATTTTTTGTCTACGGATTAAAAGGTTTATTTTTCACCTACAGATTTTTGTTGACGCCAAAAAAACTCATTCCCAAACCAATATCATGTTTTGATATGATAATAAATTCCTACTCTTCTCTGACTATACACATATGTTACGATAAATAAATTGATGATTATATATAATTACTGAAATCACAATAAGTTTAGTGGTGACTCTGAATAATCAACGGGTTAATCACATTTATCTTATTTACATAAAGGGTGATTGGCCAAGTCTTTCAAAGCCGTTTAAATTCAAAACGACCTCTTGTATAGCCAGAGAAGTAATGACTATAGTAAAAGGTTGACAATAGTTATGTTGAATTTATTGAGACGGATTACAATGTCCTTAGCAACAAAAGACAGATTAAAAAAATTACTCAAAAATTTTTAATAGAAAAATGTATACACTATACCGTAATGAAAACACTCATGACGCTATCGTCCGAAATATTTGCAACTAAGAATTTTCCTTGAAAAAAAGTTCGTCTAAAACTGAAAAATGTATCTTAAAGCTCTGCCCTCCCCCCATCTCGAACACAAATGTTTTTGTTTTCAATGGTTTCGTTTATTTTTTAGTCGCTTGAATTTTACTTCTACATTGCTTAATTCGGAAAAACTGTATGATAACATTAAAGAAGCATTTTTCAATTTTAGGAATAACCCTTTACCACTCCACGAGAATCTCACAATTTGACTGCAAATGTCTTCTACAATTTTACTGTTATTTTTTCCTGTCTCTTCATTACGAATAAGATATACTTTACTAAATGAAGTATTTGATCGATTTTTTCAATCCTTTTTTTTTGTAACTCACTTATACCGCTTTTAGGGTATCTATAATCTTTCTCAATAGAATTCAACATAACCACTTCCTCTACCAGGAAAAACTATGCTGGTTTTCCGACTTTCTCTCTGATTGTCGCAATTCGTTTAGGATACATACATATATATATATTAATAAGAAGAACAAAAAGAAGATGCTATACTGTCAAAGTCTAAGAAAAAAAAAGGAAAGTAGAATATATCCTTTTAGAAAAAGAAGCAGGAGAACCAACGACAAGTAATAAGTATTTTACGGCATTAATATTTTTCCATACATAAAGGATGCTCTAAAATTAATACAAGATTTGAATCCCCCCATTCGTGCAGTAAAGTGTTGATAATCCTATTAAAAACACCATTTGACAGCTGACAGTTTAGGGTCATCTGTCACATGGTGTTTTTAATAGGATTATTAACATTATTATGGTAAAAGGAATGTCGTCTGAGTGTGTGGCGACTGGCGCTCGTTAAATCTGTCGTGGTCGCAAAGTCCTCCATATCAAGAGTAATACCACTGGGGGTACTGGGTCAGAGGTGATCGTTCTCTAAAGTATACGAGCCTGAAGCTCTTCAAAATCCAATAGCCAATTAGCAAGAGATACCTTCTCCCTTTTTCTTGAAAATCCTCATATTAAAATTTCATGGATCAAGGCACATGCAGGATATGACGGGAATGAAGCGGCGGACAAACTAGTCAAAACAGCGGCTAGTGCGAATGAAGATCGGAACATAATGAAGCTTCCAAGATCTCATCAGAAGAACATCATCTCCAAACCGATATGATGACAAGATGGTAAAAGGAATGGGAAGAAGGCAAAACAGGACGTTCCACATAAAACATCATACCGAAAGTTTCTCTCTGCGCTGCCAACTGGAACTGAGTCCTTTTTTTCACTGGACACGCCCGATTCCCGACATACCTATACAGATTCCATCTAGCCAACTCTCCTTGCTGTAACTGTGGGGAAACAGGATCTCCAATTCAATATGCCACAGAATGCCTATTCACTCTCTCATGGCACGTGAGAAAGCCAGAAAGAAGCCTCGAAGAAGAATGGTACAGGAGAACTGCATCAAATACCCTTTCACGCGGCAAAATCCACTCCATAGTAAACCATATTAATAAATACCAAAACCCCTTCAAGACCTACAATAGTTGAGACAAGAATTCCCTCCTGTGATATTCAACCAAAATTATAACTTCAAAAGTACCTCAAAAGTGCAGATCCCCCCTTTTTTTCCTCCCATTTTGTGCTCATCCAACTGGTTAGATAACTTAGCGTTATAGGCACCGGGGGCACAGGATGGCGTTATGTTATGTTCCATGTCTAAATTACGATCTGAGATGAATGACTATGCATGAATGAAGTCTGCCCCTTAAAAAGGGTTGTGACGTGTGTGTAGCTAAGTCGTACTCTTGGCCCTAGATGGCGCTACTTGTAAAATGAAGAGACGCTCTTTTCGGCTTAAATCTGCTGCTGTATCAGCAAGGGGCTTGTCCATGGCAAGGGCCATAAGTAACAACAACAATGAAAATGGAGCGTTACACTATAGAAAAACGTGTTTTCACTGTTGAACAATATTCCAAAAAATAATGAAAGTTTGGGTGGCCACTGTTAGCAAAGCTAAGAACTGACTCCCTAGATCACGGGATTTAACCCCATTGGATTATTTTTTGTGAGTTTATTTGAAGTCTATACTAACAAGCCTACGAGCACGAGTGCATTGAATGAGAAAATTTAAAGCTACAGCAACGAAATTAAGCCCCATTTATGCAAAATTGTCATGAAATATTTTGACAAAAGAGTATGTATGTGTCATCAAAGTCGCGCAGGCCATTTACCCTATGTGTTATTCCTTGCATAACACTATCCTGTGTATTTTACGATTCAATAAAAATAAGCAATTTAAAGAAAATAAACTTTGTTTTTTATTCCAAATCTTGATTTGACACGCTATTCTATCGCTTAAAGCTCCAATTTTTACTAACCCTAAACTATCAGCAAATGGCTTTTTAACAGAGTTGGTAACACTTAAGCAGGTCATTTACCCTATATGTTATTCCTTGCATAACACTATCCTGTGTATTTTACGATTCAATAAAAATATAACAATTTAAAGAAAATAAACTATCTTTTCTATTTCAAATCTTAATTTGACACGTTGTTCTATCGCGTAACGCTCCATTTTTACTAACCCTAAACTATCAGCAAATGGCTTTTTAACAGAGTTGGTAACACTTAAGCAGGTCATTTACCCTATATGTTATTCCTTTCATAACACTATCCTATGTATTTTACGATTCAATAAAAATATAACAATTTAAAGAAAATAACCCTAAACGATCAGCAAATGGCTTTTTAACGGAGTTGGTCACACTTAACTGAACGAATTGTTGCATATTCCAACCTTGCGTTAATTTTGGGGAACTCTTTAGATAGCCGTAGTTTCACTGGTTCAATATTTGAACTTCTCAAATAAAGTATAAAAAGCAAAATGGTATCTGAAAACCTCATTTTTGATCACGATATTCCATATGAATAATCTGAAAATACAAGAAAAAAGAAACATTAATAAAAATGCGATTTCAAAATAATAGGGATTAAAATAATCTTCCAAAATCTTAAATTGTCTTTGAAATAACTCAAGACATTTTTGTAAAGTTTGTTTACATTACTGATTAAATTACTACAATAAAAAAAACTGTTCACAAATTATCGTTCAATTTATATAAAAATCAATTATAGCAATATACAATAAGCATACATGAATAAAAAATAAATATAATAATAATAAAAGAGACTTTCAATTTGGGTGTGATAAGAAACTCAAATTGTGATCGCCTGCCCTTTCTAAAACTTCATTAATTTCAGCTTTAAGATCTATGAAAATAGCTAAAACGTTCTGAAGTCACTTCAAGAATGAGATAAAATATACAAAACAATACGAAATATCAATTGTGGATTATGGAAAGTTAAATCCAATGTTTAAAAAAATTTCAAGGCAGAATAAATAAAAAACATCTAAATACAAAACGCTTCCCCTCCCAATTCTTTTTTCGCTTTCAAAGTGCATAAAATAATAGAGGATCTTGGTAAATCTCTGGCTTAACACTGCAAATCTGTCTTCGGTATGTCTATGAACTAGGATTACTAAAAAGTGCTTCTGTTGAAATTTATTGTTCATCATTTAACCAAAATTGCCGTTTTCCATCAAATTTTAAACGAAATCTCTTTTGTAAACTGTTCTTCTTATTCATCCGGGTGCAGATAAATACGATAGCTAAAAAATTCAACGACTTAGAAGATCAAAGGAAATTGAAGAACGAATTATTGTTGTTCTCGTGTTCCACTTTACAACAGAAGGAACGCAGTAGCTTCTGAGGGTATGGACCCCCGAACACACGTGGGCAGAAGTTTGACTTCTATCTAACACACGTCACAAACCTTTTTACGTTGCACAGTTCATTCATGCCTTTCATTAATTCATCCACAGGTCGTAATTTAGATCTGAAACAGAGAGCGATCTCCTCTGACCCAGTACCCCCATTGGTATTTCTCTCGATATGGAAAGAAATAAAACTCCCACCCCTCCACTACGCACACAATCGCGAGTCTTCGGCTGGTGGGTTCGAATTCTCATCAAAAGGAAAACTCTATCAACCAGGCAATCCTATCATCTGAAGTATGAATTCATGACAAAAATTAAAGGCACACATATTTTCGATCAAATTCCTCATCGGAAAACTTATTTATTGGATAGTTTATTTGCTTTATTGTTTGCTTCATGTCATAATTCAACTAAAAGTGTTCTCATCTTGATTTTCTTAGAAAATCTAAAAAATAATTTTCTGTTCTCCTTCTATCTCCTTTGCATACCCTGAACATGTAATAAAGGCATGCAGCAGACTCTTGAAGGGAACGGCCGTCCATAAATATGAGCCGACCTTCCCACCCCCTTCCCACTTACTTGAGCATCTAGTGATGCAGTATGGCATGTTTTGTGGTCTTTGATATAGCAAAGCATGCATGCATTTAAAAAACCCTTCCTTTTTAGACACAGATACATAGATATAAAATTTCGGCCGCAAGCTAACGTTGTTTAGCTTTGAATTATTATTTTCATATATATGCGGATATACGGGTCAATTATTATTCCTCTATTTGATACTGTTATTGATACTACTATTTGATACAATTATTATTCCTCTATACCACTGAATTTTGGTTCAAAATTCAGTGGTCATATACCATTTTGATGATAAATTTTTAAAACTAAGTCTTATCCATATAACCCCATGCATTTTTGAGTAATTGCATTAACATTACTAGAAATAGACATATTTCTCTTTTATGGATTTCGTCCAACTTTTAATTGAAATTCGTTAAGTATTCATAAAATATTTATAAACTTTGTTGTTTTCATCATTGCAACTTGTCCCAGAAGCGGGTTAAGTTATAATAGTGCTTTGTGTGGAAGAAATATTCAATATACTAAAATCATTAAAATTACCTAATGTTTTTTTGTGTGCGAGAGATGATTGAATAATTATGCAATTAAACGCAATTATAAGTGAGAAATCTTTGGCATAGAAACATTTTCTACATATATTTTTACAACTAGTTCTTAGCTCTCTTATGGTTGTTTCTTAATCGATTATTCGCAAATACTTGCAAGTAAATATCTCATATTAAAAGTATCATCAACATTGATCATTTATAAATTAATATTGAAATTTATTTTTTTCCCAAATCCTCAACTTCTATTTTATGCTCAGCTTACAATGCAAAACTGTATCAATTTGAATCCATTGCTCAGCAAACTTTTTATACTTTATTTTAGAGAAATTGCACTATCATAATTTCTTTGATTTTGATCTCACTGCAAAACTATGTTCAAGTTATTACATGCGATTATAGAGGGAAACTTTATGTTTGAAACCTAGCAGGAAGAAAAGAAAATCTCTTGAAATAAAATAAAAAATCATATTTCTTGTTACACTTGGAAACATGTTACGATTTCGTTATTTTTTGCAATTCACATAAAAAAATAACAATAAATTGTGGTAATATTTAAAATGATTCATTCCTTTTTTAATGAATAGACGCCTCCTTTACAATAAAGGTTTATCGGCCTTGAGTTACTAGACGATCTATTTCCTTTAAATTGCCACCCCAATGACTAATCAAAGGTGTTCTTGTAAAATTATTCTTGTGCAGCTCATACTGTTATTTTGTTGAAATTGATTTCTTAAACGTTTTTCATTGAATCTTTACACTTTCTATTGAAGTATATAAATTATTCATAAAAAGTAAGCGGAACGTAGCTTATTACTATTACTACTACTACTATTACTATTACTATTAAATCATTGAAAGAGAAACCAGCTAATAAGATTTGCAATGAAACAACATCCTCTGGGAGTAAAGAAGAATCCAGACTATAAGTAGGGAAAGAATAAGAAAAAAAGTTGGTAACATATAGCGTGTACGCAAAAAGTCCACAATGAACGTCTTAAGTGGCCAATGAAGACATTTAAAATCATGCTTAGTAAATAAAGAAATCACACCTTCGTTCTTGCAGAAGCTGTATAATCTTCATTATTCGCGCCAAGAATCTTTTCTTTTGAGAAAATGCTAGTTCATAGAATTCAAAATGCAACTTATACTAAGTTACTTAATTCTAAGAATTTTAAAATTGAGAAGAAACATTTAATAATATAAGTTCAATCAATGACGATATTGCTTATTGCTCCTCTACTCCCAACGATGACGATAAGAAAATCTGCTAGGAGGCAAAAGGTCACGTAGTACCAAAGGGGGCGAACCACGTGAGGGCCGAAGAAGAAGCGAGAGGACAGAAGGAGGACGAGCGAAGAAGAATGAGGTCGGTGCGATTCGCCATTAATGAGAGAGACTAACTCCTTTTTCTTTTCATGTTTCATTTTAATTTAATCTGCTGTGAATATGTAAACAATATGTTAATCCAGAAAAAGATTGTCTCCTTCATTATTTCCCACACAATCACCATGATTGGGGTTGTCGATGACCGCGATGGAGTTACAAAATGACCATTCAGGCCTAGACATATAACCGGACTCAATAGTCTAAAAGTGCAACTGAAAAGGCACGCTGAAAAGATGAATGAACTTTACTGTTTATGAAAATTCGAACATTATCTCCCGTGAGTTATACGTTGAAACATACAAAAAGGCAAATGATAAATAACTGTGTTTAATAATAAATAACTTAATAAATATCTTATAGTAAATAATTTTGTTTTACACAAGGACAGAACAAAGAATATCCGAAACAACACGTTCAGTGTTTACTGAACGGTCGTTTGGCTGTACACAAACAGCAAATCTCTATTAGACAGTCTCGCTGGCACAGAGCGTCCAGAGAAATAGATGAGAACAAGTTTTTTAATTGTATGCAAGGCTGTAAATAAATGTTTTGTCTCTACACGCTACCCTCTAATTTGATCGGACAGGATCATGTCATTGCACTTTGCATACATATTAAACTTGAAAGCCCCTTAGTATATATACAGGACAGCGAAAAACCAGCAATCTGGATGTATGAAATTTAGCATGCTTGTATAGCTACATATTAATTAAATTCTGGAGTGAATCTGTCAAAATATATATTATTTGCTAGTAGATATGCCATTGAAAACTCCCGTTCAAAAGTTGCAAACTAGTTGAACAAGTTTGGTATGTTGTTTAACATCTTGGAGATGTTGATGTTTAATTCTTCTCGGTATAAATGAGATTTATTTAGATTTCCTTCATTTACGTTCTTTTGATTAAGATGATATTAGCTATGCACAGTTAATCATCAATTATTGCTAATAAAAACAGTGGTAGTGGTCTTCCCAAACTTTCTCGCATATTCTCTGATAAACCAGCCATGCCAGAGAACGTCTTACACGACATAGGATGACGTCTTACACAATATTAAAGAAATGTTTGCTTTTGATGGGAATTTAGTATTTTTACCGAGTCTATCTCATCATACTTGGCGAGGTATTTGGCGATTAATTCCTGGCGAATGTTAATAGTATTCAAAAATTGAATTTGAGTTTTAGACACGTTTTCTTAACCGAATGTTAAAAAAAATGACATCGAATTGCACTTGTAGCCACAGAATCTTACACCAAATTTGATGTACTGCCTTTTGGAATTATTACATTTTCATGTTTCTGAAAGTACAGACCGACAGACAGTCAACACGTAGTTGGGTTTGACTCAAACTTTGAAGGGTATCTACACAACAGATATTAAAACTATTTACTAAATTTTATTTATCTAGCTCTCTTCTTTTCACATTTATCGTGATAACTTATATTCGAACAGCCGGAAAGACGAACTTCTTCTGATCGGAGTTTGCCCAAAATTTCATAGAAATATACAAATTTGATGTAAAGATCTATACCAAATTTCAACCATATATCTCAAAGTGTTTTTGAATTATCCTTGTTACAGAAAGATATCAATTTTCTAAAAAATATGCTTTTCGAACGTAGGAACTAGCGAAAATCTCAAGTTCGAATTTTTGACTATTACTATACTTTCTCTATCCTACTTATACGAGAAAACAAAAATAAATAAAAAAAACATTAATATTTTCACTAGATTCCTAAAATAATAAAAAAAAAAACTTTAAATTAATGTGTTGATTAAAAATCGGAACAATTCTATGTTTTGAACTTTGATTTGGGATTTGGATAAAATATCCAAAAGTAAATCCGCTTTTAAGTAATAATGAAAGACAGTTTAAAAGGATTAAAATAAAGATAATCTAAACTAATAATAATAATAATAATAATAATAAAAGCTACATTATTCAGATCAGTTCTGTTAATCATTATTTTCCTGGTTAAATAAATATGTCAAAATAGGAAATTAAATCACTACTTTATCAAAAGGGGGCCCTATTATCTGTCTAAAATATCTGAATACATCACTACTCTTGGATTAATTAAGACATATTTATATATTTACTTATTACATACATCAAGACATATTTAAACATTTAATCTGGACTTAGACTAATATATTCCATGCTGTTTAAGCTTTTATTTATTAGCAAATAATAGTGCTGAAAGAATTAAAAAGAAGTATGCTTAGACTTACAAAAATCAACTTTCGAATATTCGAAAATTTCGAATAATTTTTTTTCATTCTTTGTCCCTATTAGGTCTACCCCCTCCCCCCTTTGAACTTAGAACATTCCTGGCTGACATTTAAAAAATCTGGTTACTTTTCTCAACACCCACGTAAGAAAGGATACATTCTTCACGAAAACCTGCCTTTAATTGACTGAAATCCTCGTTCAAAAAGAATCCACCGTTAGAGAAGAAACCCATTTTTTTTCCCATTTCATCTGGACTTCGAATAACATTTAATCTGGACTTTGAATAATATATTCCATGCTGTCTAAGCTTTTATTTATTAGTAAATAATAGTGTTGAAAGAATTAAAAAGAAGTATGCCTAGACTTTAAAAACAATCAACTTTCGAATATTCGAAACAATAATTTTTTTTCCATTCTTTGTCCCGATTATATCTACCCCCTCCTTCCCTTTTGAACTTAGAACATCCCCGGCTGATATTTAAAAAATATGGTTACTTTACTCTACACCCACGTAAGAAAGGATAAATTCTTCACGAAAACCTGCCTTTAATTGATTCAAATCCTCGTTCAAAAAGAACCCACCGTTTGAGAAGAAAGATATTGACCCATTTTTTCCTTTCTCATTCCTTGTCAATAACAACGGACAACGGAAAAGGCTCGCTTTTCTATCAGAAATTTCACGGCGAAATCGTGACCAATCCGACTAAAGTTCGAATCGTCGACTTTCGTTATATAAGTGCTCATTCAATTGCAACAAGTTCCCGTTTGTGTCCGACGTGTTTCCTAAACAATGGAAAGCACGTGGATACGTGATTCGACTGGGAATTTGTTTACTTCTTGTTTGCAGACCGGTATGCCTACGTCATGTGGATTTAGGACTTTTGATTGGACGATCCTAGGTGTATCCAGCGCATAAAACTGGCGGGCACGCGGCTAAATCGAAAACAAGATGCTTGGACGCGTGGTGTTGTGTGTACTTCTTAGCGTGGCGTGGGTTAATGGTCAGCATGCCGGCTTTCTACAACCCCCAAGAAGTGGTCCCAAAAGAGCCACTTGTACGATAAATAACGGGGAGGTCCAAGGTGTTATCCAGTTGTATCAAGATGTGAGTATTCATCGATTTTTTTCTATTTTTTTTGTATTTATCTTACGAAATTCATATAAACTTTTCATTTTTTATTAACATTCATTCTCTATTTAACATTTTAATTTATATTGTTAAAGAAATCATAGAAGAATATTGATATAATTCTGCTAAAATTTCATTTCTGTGAATGCAACAATTTTAAGATAGTCAACAGTGTCTCTTTTTAATATACTCATTATGTTTTTTTTTAAAATTTACTTTACTAAGGGGTAACTAAATATGTATTTTGCTAGTAGAGCAGAACCACTCGAATTGATCAAAGTGTATTAAAGAGTTTATTTATTGTTTAATAGTTGATAATAAAAATTATTGCATATAATATATTCTTTTTTGTATTTATCTTACGAAATTCATATAAACTTTTCATTTTTTATTAACATTCATTCTCTATTTAACATTTTAATTTATATTGTTGAAGAAATAGAAGAATATTGATTATAGTTCTGATAAAATTTCATTTCTGCGAATGCAATAATTTTATGATAGTCAACAGTGTCTCTTTTTAATATACTCATTATATATATATTTTAAATTTACTCTACTAAGGGGTAACTAAATAGGTATCTTGTTAGTAGAGCAGAACCATTCGAATGTGTCAAAGTGTATTAAATGGTTTATTTATTGTTTAATAGTTGATAATAAAAACTATTGCATATAATATATTTTTTTGTATTTATCCTACGAAATTCATATAAACTTTTCATTCTCTATTTAACATTTTAATTTATAATATTGAAGAATATCGATTACAAATCTGATAAAATTTCATTTCTGTAAATGCAACAATTTTAAGATAGTCAACAGTGTCTCTTTTTAATATACTCATTATGTGTTTTTTTTTAAAATTTACTTTATAAGGCGTAACTAAATATGTATTTTGCTAGTAGAGCAGAACCACTCGAATTGATCAAAGTGTATTAAAGAGTTTATTTATTGTTTAATAGTTGATAATAAATACTATGGCATATATTTTCTTTTTTTGTATTTATCTTACGAAATTCATATAAACTTTTCATTCTCTATTTAACATTTTAATTTATATTATTGAAGAAATCATAGAAGAATATTGATTATAATTCTGATAAAATTTCATTTCTGTGAATGCAACAATTTTATGATAGTCAACAGTGTCTCTTTTTAATATACTCATTTTGTTTTTTTAAAATTTACTCTACTAAGGGGTAACTAAATAGGTATCTTGTTAGTAGAGCAGAACATTAGAATTGATCTAAGTGTATTAAAGAGTTTATTTATTGTTTAATAGTTGATAATAAAAACTATTGCATATAATATATTTTTTTTGTATTTATCTTACGAAATTCATATAAACTTTTCATTCTTTATTAGCATTCATTCTCTATTTAACATTTTAATTCATGTTGTTGAAGAAATCATAGAAGAATATTGATTATAATTCTGATAAAATTTCATTTCTGTGAATGCAACAATTTTATGATAGTCAACAGTGTCTCTTTTTAATATACTCTACTAAGGGGTAACTAAATAGGTATTTTGTGAGCAGAGCAGAACCATTCGAATTTATCAAAGTGTATTAAAGAGTTTATTTATTGTTTAATAGTTGATAACAAAAACGGTTGCATATTTATAATATTTCAATATTAGATTGAAAAAAGTGAGTGTAAATTCCTTATATGTTTTATATACTTTAATATGTCTTAAAAGGTCAAAAGAATTTCAGTTTTTGACTCTTTTTCTTAAAAAAAAATACTAAATTTTAATTTAAAATAATGTTGATTCGATTTATTTTATTTATGAATAAATACTTTATATTACAAATACTAACGCTAGATTTAATTTTGTTGAAGAATTTTTCTGTTGGAAGAATTCTTATCGATTCTTAATAATTATAAAATGGGATCACCTTAATATGAAGAAAACGAATGAAAATTATATAAAAAATATTAGAAAAAATACGAAGATAATCTTTCTACTTATTTGATTATAATTAATCAATCTATTTATTTTAATTAATTATCTAAATTACAATTAAAATTCAAGTTCTTACTAATTTTATTTAATTTATTTATAACAAATTTTTAAAATTTTGTCTAATACTTCCTACATCTAATTCGACTTAACCATGGAAACTTCTTTAAAATATATCATCATATTCAGTAGGTTAATTGGCTGGAACTTAAAATAAATTCTAATTTTTCCATAATCGTGATATATAAGCATTTACTTAACATAAATATTTAGCAGAGTTTGTCATTTTAGTATAATAATTTAGAATAATTTAATATGGCATACAATTTTATTTCTATGCCATATTTTTTTGAACGAATTGATAAGAATCTTTAAATTACAATTTTAAGTTTAAAATGATTGGAAAAATGTTTGAAACTTAATGTTTTTGTTATCTAATAAAGGGTACTTTTCACTTAACCTGGTGGCAACAAAAAATCGCCAAAGAAATTTGGCGTGATCCTACATTAATTAACGATTTTTTGTTTTAAAATCCTTGTAAGAAATTTGGCGAAATTCTACAATATATAGCAATTTTTTGCTGCCGTCCGGCTAACGAAAAAGCAACTAATAAATTACTATTGCCTCTTTTTAAATTAATTTTGGCACTTTTCCGTTAGCCCAAGCGAAAAATCGCCAAAGAAATTTGGCTGAATTCTACATTATTTGGCGATTTTTCACGTATACCCGGCTTACAGTAAAGTACCTTAATTTATTTGATCATGAACATTACAGTTGTACCGTTCAAATGTTGCATAGTATTGTCCTGTTATCAACTCAAATATTGGGTTGATAACAGGATCAGATCCTACAAGATATGGAAAAAAACAAATACACTACAAATTTAAGGGTAATATACTTACAATATATTTATTTAAAATATTAATTCTAATTGTAAATCAAAATGAGATATATATCTCATTTTGATATTCATCGTATCTTTGTTAGGAAAGAAGAATTTAACTTTCTCACTTTAAATTCTGTATGAATATAAAAAAATCTTTCGGATAAAAAAATTATAATAAAGATTAAAATGAAATCTGCTATGCTCATTTCAATGCATCATGTCAGAACATCATTTCTTGAACGGCCAAGCACCACGTGCTCTTTCAAGTTAAATTATATTTGTGTTTATTTTAATTGTTTCATCGAATGAGTCTCTTTAGTATTGCAATAGATCGAAAAAAAAAAAAACTTTGTCTCGCATTGATTGTTTAAAAATATATCACATTTCCTGTTTATTTCATTTCACATAATTACATGCTCAAAATGACATTTTTCTAGGTTTTACGCTGTTGTCATTAACTTATTTTTTAATTAGAGCTTTTGTAAATGCAATGGTAACACGTTATTAAAAGCTGTTTCTTTTAGGATGCTCGTGCAGATAATAAAATAAAATTTTCGCCTACGAATTTTCATTTAACGCCAAAAACCTTATTCCAAAAACAACATCATGTTCTAACATGATAAAAAGTTTTTTTTGTTCGTTTTTTTAATTAATTATTTTTTGGAAATTAATGTACATTGCTTGAATAGGAGATATTTTTAAGGGAATCAACACACCAAAACGATTTATATTTCGTAAATGGCTGTAATTTGAAAATGAAGCATTTTCACTTAACTCTATATATTTCAAAACAACTTACCAGATTATTCACCATTCTGCCCCTTTCTCTCTTGATTGGTCTGTATCGCATCTTAGCTGACGTTTCATCGGTTTTAGCTTTAGACAAGAATATCCTTGAGTTGATTCAGCTCATAATCTGTCTTATTTTTGTCGGTATTGGCGATAACCTTTGACAGAGCTTTGTTTATAGCACTGATGTCTAAAAGATGTGTTAACGTGTTTTCAAAAACATTGTAACTGTTATCTGATAGAAATTTCTACACAATCTATAATCAGCAACTATTTTGTTTGAGTTTTTTATCCTGATTTTTTTTGACTCCTGATTTATTTTGACATCCTTATTTAACATTCACTTATACAAAGTTAAAATGTTGTTATATGCAATACCACTTTAAATGCCGCCTTTCTGGTACAGAGATAGCGCGTTTTCCTCTTCATCAACTGTTTTGCAACAGACGATGCATATTTGCCGTTGTACATTAATATGTATCGTAATCGTTTTAAAATAAATATTGTGGTGGGATGTAGATTATTTAGTGTCCGTGCATGGAAGCAACGAGACGAATGTTGTTAGAAACATTTTCTTTAATAATCATACTCACACACTAATATTTACAAACACACAAAGACAACATGTAACACAAAGACGAGGACAATACTTAAGACAAAGACATTCCAGTGCACAGCTGCCTAGGACGGAGTCACATCTCTCACTGGTACAAGCGCAAAGCATTATGGGATGGCGCGCGTGATGACGTAATCACGCACTGCCATCTAGTAATCAAAAGGGAAGTAAAAGTAATGCAACTAATATCCAAGAGAGAAGGCGAGAATAATGCAACTGCTACAATATTCAGTTTTTTGATCATAAAAAGATTGCGATGGAATTTTATTATTTTTGCTAAGATAGAAATATGAGTATCTAATCAAATGAAAACCAATTATTAAGTAATACACTAAAATTTACAGTGGTTTAAAACTTCATTCATATAACCGAGAAAGAACACGCTTATATTAATGTAATTTAATGTCGTGCTAATATGAAAATCGGAAACGAAGGAAAAAGTTTGCATAATAAATATTTTTTAATTATTTATTAAACTTTTATAAAGTTCTATGAAAAAAAAAGGGTATGCTTTATATTCACCCAGACAGAAAGTTAATAAGAAGAATGGCACAGAGTTTAGAACAAAAAATTATATGAAAACTGGTTCGTTTTTTAATGTTATTCACATTAACAACAGGTCTCTGTAGAAAGTTTTTATAAAAACAGTGTTAAATTTTTATGTTATAAATGAAAGGAATAATCGCGAAGGGCCTGTGACCTGACACAGAAGTAGTGAATCTTGTGTTCTGGGAGTCCCGGGTTCGAGTCCCGGTTCGGGCATGGTTGTTCTTATGTGTGCTATCTGTGAGATGTGTGACTTTGTCCCCCTGTAAAAAGGAGCTGCGCAAGCAAAGGTGGTGAGTGTGCATCTAACTCGTACTCTTGGCCTTAGTTGGCGTTACTTCAAAAACAAGAGACGCTCCTTTCGGCTTAAATCTGCTTATGTATCAGCAGGGGGCTTGTCCATGGCAAATGCCATACGTAACAACAACAACCAACTTGAATTGGCAGTACTGGAATAACTGTGCATTACAGTTAGTTGAATCAGTTAATTGACATGGGTGGGATAGGTGAATACGTCCATGTCTTTCGTGGTTTTTTTTCATGCTAGTGTACGTCCTTCACATTAAGTAGGCAGTTCCTACTTACCCGACCTCAAGGCCACGACTTTCTTCTTTGCTTCAACTAATAGTTTGCTCACCTTGCTTCGCCAAGGAAGTTGTCACATCAATTTGAATGAAATATTTTTGAATGCCGTTTAGCGGTTGAATTTTAGGAATATGCAGGTAATTAATTAGTTGTTAATTTGTATTCGAAGATTTGAGTTTTGCATGAAATTGTAAATAAAATCGATTGGGAAAAATCATATTCTTGTTACTCTTGCTTAACTTGTTTCCTTATTTTTTTTGGAAAAATCATTTGAAAGGTATGTTTTGCATTTCAAATATAAATAGAAAAAGTAATGTAATTGTCGAAATATTCGACCTCAAAATTTAATGAATATTACATTTTTTTTATTTCTGTCGCGGCCAAAAAATATCATTTTATTTTAATAATCATAATCACAACGAAATAAGCCAACTTAATGAAATTTGATATTTAGACTTGATAATAAAATTGTAAGTTTACAATAAATTTTGAACCAGCTGCTTAACAGAAAAATCTTTAAACTGTATAGCTGAACTTTGTATCCCTTTTTTGTGTGGACTAATATATTTTACAATCAGTACTTACTTTTTAAACTTTTACTTTTTATACAGTCCTTAATACTTACGTATTTACTAATATAATTTTTAGAGGAGACACTTATGCCAATATATAAAGTAAAAATATATATTAAAATTTGCAGTTCACACAAAAATTCGATTTTGGTATAGTTTTAATGATACTAAGACCAGGAAAGCATGTATTGAAATAATATATTGTGAGAATATTACTACGAGGTTTAAAATTATACTTCATTATAAGTCTCTTGATAGCCGGGATAACCTGGTCAATAGCAAGTAGGATTCGCATCCCTTGAGTCGAAAGTTCGAAACTGCCAGCCGAAGGCTCTCCGTGTGTATGGTGTCTTGTGCACGTTAAATATGTCATAGTCACAAAGTCCTCCTTTTCGAGATTACTACTACTGGGGTACTGGGACAGAGGTAATCGTTCTCTGTTCCAGATCTAAATTGCAATCTGAGAGTGAAATGCATGAATCAAGTCCGGCCTGTAAAAAGGTTTTGTGATTTGTATGAACTGGAAGTCAGATTTCTACCCTCTGGTGTTCAGGGATTCATACCCTCAGAAGCTATCCCTCAGGGGGGGCGCCTCGTAATTGGGGATGAGATGCTTTCGGAATCGTAGTTGGATCTCGGCACCTTTGGTGGGTACACTAATAGGTAAGGGTTGGCCTCCTATTTATGGCTGAGCGCACTTTCTAAGGGGAGGGTTGTACAATGACCGGTGATGGCCATTAGGACTCAACCACAGTTCTCGCCAGTGATGGTGTTACAGCGGTCCGGTTATTCAGTTTTATGGCTAATTGGGTGCTTTCGTGGCGGGTCAGAGAGTCTGTCTATGACTACCCTCAGGAGCTACTGCACCCCTCCTTACGTTGTAAAGCGGAACAAGAGAACAACATTAGTCATCTGATTAGTTCAGTTCAGTTACATTAACATCCTGGTTTTAAAACAACACTGGAATTATTTTGAACCGGATATCGCAATTTTGAACTATGAGCAGATGGCAGGGACGACACTTGCACTGGCATCACTTCTACTGATTTTCGCACCATTCCAGTAGGGGGGTGTTTGGTCCTGACTGATTTAGTACACACTAGAGTACACTAGTGAAGCGTTTGTCGACCCCGAAACTCCCCGGTTTCGAAACCAAGGACGGAACACTGCAGTTCTGGTCAGAGCTGTATTAATATGTCTATGTTTTCGATTCCATGCATGCGCAAAATGGTTGGGGTACTTTTACAGAGTATTATATTCTAGGAGATTCATGATATATTTTAAACTTGAAAATTCCTATTTCATTTTGAACCATAATGTGTAGTATCTGCAAAATGAAGATTACATAAATTTAGCTCATTATTTACTTTTATTTGCTGCTTTTTGAAAATTTAATTAATAAAACAATTATGGAAGATTATTTTTATAAAATAATCTTCTAAATTTATAATTATTATAGAGAAACGACCCCCCCAATAAAATTTACTTTATTTATTGTTTCTGAAACATAGACATAAATTTATAATGATAGATATGTCGTATAATGATTTTATAATGTTATTGGCTGAAAATTATTATAACTTTCAAATTAAACTTACTAGAATCAACAGAAAAAATACAGGTTTTATATTGTATAGAAATGAAATATAGAAAATATTGAAAAAAAGAGGACAAGTTATTGACTGAAACAAATTCCTTCCTGTCACAATACCTTCATTAAAAAAAACTCATGCTAATATATATCATTTAATTTTAAAAGTTCATCTCCCAATCAATAAGTATCAGTTAGTCTTTTTTATTATCTCGTACATGAAACATGTAAAGAGAAAGTATTATAAATATCAAATTTTTTAAAGATTCCATTTTAGCCAATAAATATTTACAAGGTATGAAAAGTTGGAATTAATTGGATAAAGGGACAATGCAAATAAGATATCAACCCTAGATTATAACGAAGTAGGTTTTGATATCTGCCATGCGTAATCTAGGCGACGATAGAAATATGAAAATTCTTTCCTATTAAAATACTAAAGTATTAAATTATGTGCTGACACCGTTGACCCATATTATAACCTTTTACAGCGCAAACACGAATGCTATAAAACAGTGTTGGAAACAAAGCTTCCGTAGAATTAGCTTTCTGTTAGCTAAAATTACTGATAAAACATCACGATGCAGACACTATCTTTTGGAAGAGGAAAAGATCTGCTTCCTTTGTGACAATATCACCGAAGAGGAAACTCGTCCTTCCCGGAATTTGTAGTTTTTATGTGCAGACAGTCAGACATTTTCGACGAATGCCATCTGTTCTGTAATCAAATTATCTTGCACAAACTGGCTCATTTTTTCCGGTCTGCATAGTTTATTTGTTGTTTGGATTGTTCCAAGGGTTTTCGTTTTTTTCTTTTATTATTTATTTATTTTTAGCCCTATGAAGATATTGGAATATAGCATTGAAGATGAATAGTGAAATATTCCTCAATTGTCTTCATGTATTTCAATATAATTTTGTTATGCGTAGTAAATTTATATTAACATCATTTCATTATTAGTAATTAAAATTTCCAAAAATATTGGGAAATCATATATTTAAAAACCATTTTTAACATTTTTTTTTTCGATTATGAAGTTTTAATAGTGAAGTTTAGTCCTAGGAGACCAAAATTCTGTCTCCAGTTGTTGTTTTTTCATACTTTTTTTGGAGAAAATATTTAAACACGAATCACATGCTTATTACATATGAATATTTTTTATCCTTACCTACATATGAACTGGCCATTTAAATAAAAAAAATTATGCATGCCCTTAGTTTAACACGTTATTCCAATTGATTAACGCAGTAATTGCATTTTACTATTGGATGTAAGCAGAACGTATTCATATTCGTATTTGGATAATGTTATATAGCGCCATTTTTCATCGTATGGCAACAATGCAACAACACCATGTTATAAGTACCTCAAAAATAAACAAAATAGCTCTATAAGACATTATCAGCATGAGAGCAGATAGAAAAAGGCTCCTATGGTAATAAATTAATATTTTGTGTTTGTGTAAAATCGTGTTTTTTCAGGAAAGACACTTAATAGCTAAAATTAAAAAGCAAAACTTAATAAACTACTGTTACCTCAAAAAGCATTTTGAGATATTATCATTGTATGGCAACAATGCAACGACACTATGTCAGAAGTACCTCAAAAATTTACGAAATCGCGCTATAGAACATTGTCTGCAGGAGAACGCCAACCCCTCTCCAAACTTCCATGTCAAACTAATGGGGAGACGTTTGATCCTGGAATGGTGGATTTAGCGTGCTCCAGACCCGTCCGCTTACAAGATGGCTCATCAGCGGAATCTGGTTTCGAACCTGTAACCCTATTTCCACAGCCGAGAATTATACCATCATGCAACCACGGCCGTATTTTGGGTAGGACTTAGAGATGTTAAACCGAGGGCAGATGACGACACGTGAGTCGGTATCCACCCCCATCCTCCTTACCAAAAGAAGACATTTGGTCTCGACGAAATTAAAATGCACAAGATTCACGTGTACCTCTATTCTTCTGTAAAATCGAGATTCTAACCTAGAATCTATCTATTTCGAAAAAAGAATTTACCACCTCGAATGTCGTGATCCCTCCTTGTGGTCACGTTGTTTCTGCACCGACTGCAGGACATACTTTCTGCAGAAGGACTTCAGCCGTGGCCGATGATGACCCTTAAGAAACTACCCCCTCTTACAATACTGGGTGGTCATTAATTATTGTCGAGATTTCCGACTTTAACTTTCGAATAAAAATTATTACTCAAAAACCGATTACAGGACAGTAAACAGGACAACTCTAAGACACAAACAGCCAGATAGACGAAATCGAATATATGATTAGATAGTCAGAATTTTAACTTAAGACTTGGTTACAATCTTAGGAAAAATTATCAAAGATTTTCCCATCTGTTTATTCGTACATTTGTTATAGGGATAAATAAAAAAAGAAAAAAAAAAGAGAGAGAAAGTTAGATAGATTTCAGTTGGGGAATGTTATATTTTTTAGATCTATATCAAATCGCCGATCAATTATTTTTAAGAATCCGCTAAACGGTAAAACACTATCAACACCACAATAACAATAAAAAAAATGTTGTTGCTGTTACTTATGGCACTTTCCATGGAAAAGCCCCGAGAATATATTAGCATATTTTAAGCCGGAGATATAAGTATCTTGTTTTACAAGTAGCGCCATCTAGGGCCAAGAGTACGACTTAGCTACACACACGTCACAACCCTTTTTAGGGGGCGGACTTCATTCATGCGTATTCATTCATTCATCCACAGATCGTAATTTAGACTGGAACAGAGAACGATCACCTCTGACCCAGTACCCCCAGTGATATTACTCTCCATATGGAGGACTTAGCGACCACGGACAGATTTAACGAGCTCCAACCACCACACACGAGGGAATCTTTTGGACTGTGAGTTTCGAACTCGTAACCTAAGGAGTACGAGTTCAACCCTCTACCAACCAGGCTATCCCGTCTAAAAGCCCAAAAAGTTGAAAATTGATCCTCCAAAAGGGATAAATTACTAATTTTCTGTCCGTTTATTTTGTGACATCAAAAACCTCATACCAATAAAACATCATGTTCTCACTTGATAAAAACATTTTAACAAGAATAAATATGTAGAGCAACGTTACCATTGACTTAAAATTTTGAATTACAAATTAAATTTCTATTTTTAAATGATCTATTGGGATTTTTAAGTGATTTTTTGGCGATAAATCGCCAAAGTGACAACCTTCAGCCTTATTTTATAATAACCCCAAAAGCTAAAAATCAATGCCTCAAAAGAGACGAATCGCCAATTTGTTGCGTACGCATTTTGGGGCTTCAAAAGCCTCAAACCAAAACAACATTTTGTCCTGACATGATAAAACCCAAAGATAAATGAAATTAGATATTGAATTTGGCGACATTATTTCAGGTTTGTGTCAATTTTTTTCATTTAAACTACCAGAAAATAGTTTAAAACCCTCCTTATGTGACGATTCTAAACTTTTAGATAAAGAAAAAACATACTAGAATTCTTCCCCCCCAAAACACACACACACACACACACACACACACACACACAC
>JAOUZG010017399.1:5816214-5856073 GCA_026289955.1 Argiope argentata
ATATATATATATATATATATATATATATATATATATATATATATCTTTAATAAAATACTTTTTATTCATCCAATCAAGTGAAAAGTAAATTTTAAAAAAATTTGTAGTGGATGACATATGACGTTAATATAGCTTTTTTTAAAAATATTATTTTATTACTTTTTTATTAATTAATTAAAAACTAACTTTCTCGCCTTTATAGTAGTTTTTTTTATTGTTGCGATTGTTAGGCCGGGATAGCCTGGTTGGTAGGATGTTGGTTTCGCAAACTTTGTACTGCGAGTGCGAACCTAGTCACGAAGTCTCCATGTCGGGAGTTATACTGGGGGTACTGAGTCAAAGGGGATCGTCATTCGAGTGCTTAGGGGTCCGTTCCCTGTGAAACTGCTCCACCTCCTCTCTCCGTTGTAAAGCAGAACACGAGAACAGCAATTGCAAATATTTAATAAAGAGTAATTAAAGTGAATTTTTTCTTAACTTCCTAAATTTTTCCTAATATTCAAAGTAGGAATTGATTTTTTAAAAAAATGTTTTTTATACCACTTGTTTTTTATTTCAATAACTGCAACGTTTATTTATCCAAAGGATCATATTCCACAGTTTCATTGGCTTTAATGGTTAAAAGTAGAAATAATTATTATAAAAAGTGCTTCTTCTTAATAAAGAATGCTTCGTCTTAATAAAGAGTAGCTATCTTCTTATTTCATTCCATTCTTCCATTATTAGTAAAAATTAAGAGAAGCAATAATTTTAATAAAGAATACTTCTTATTTTTAGAAAAGAATCTCTTTATTATAAACCATCTCGTTTTGTCGCTTTATTGGCAATATTAGTTAAAGATCGCTTTTATTTAATAAAAAAATACGTCTTTATAGTAGAGACTATTTCTTTCCAAACTGCTTCTTACTATTATTTCAGTCATGGTAATAAATAAAGGTTGCCATAATTTTAATAACAGGTTCGTCTACTAAATTCTTTTCTTTCTATACAAACTTCTTCGTTAAATTTTGTCAGTGAGTTAATATTTATAGCAACTAAATCGACATTTTAATCAAGTTAAAAGTATTTTTAAGTTCTTTTAATGTTTTTGAATAAAAAGAAACATGTTGTTATTTCGTATGGTACTTGCCATGGATAAGCTCGCTGAAGTAGTCAGTGATTTAAGCCAAGTCAGCGCCCTTTGTTTTTGTAGCAGCGCCAACTAGGTCAGTAGTACTACCTGTGCTACTCCTCACATTCGCTTGTACAAACCCTTTTTACAAGCAGGGCATATTCACACACCATAGATATATACCACAGAAGAGCAACTATGCCCACACCGGGACGCCTAGATCACGGGGAAGATGTTCTACCCTTATGGCGGGACACCGGCTAAAAGAAAAATTGTAACGAGAATCAATTAAGAGAGAAAATCAGAGACGAGGAACACAGTTTTAAAATTTCTCTTTTAATAATTTCGAAAGTTGTTTTTAAAGCAAAAACATTCCTCTTGCAAAACTTAACATAAACTGTTTGCAAATTGTTTGCGTTTGTTCTTAATAATGAACGTTGCATGCTTAAAACTCTTTAGAATTCGACGGTGCATTAAAATTAATATTTAATTCCAGAAAGAACTTCCGTGAACTTCACTTCTAATAGCTATAATCATATTCCACTTGGCTCACGGTCAAAGTTTGTTTTCGCTTTTCTTTCCACTTCGTCTATCAAGCCGGCCATAGGGTCATCTTCACTTGTGAAGCGATTTTTTAAATTTTTTTTCGAAAATTGCTGATAGTAGTACCTTATGAGCAGGGTCAACTTGTGAAATTAGTATTTGACCCAATTTTATCGAGCTGACCACCTTGAAATTTTTCTGGAATATTTGTCTCTCTTGTGAGGAATGTTTTTTTTAATCATGTGAGAACATGATGTTGTTTTGGTTAGGAGGTTTTGGTGCATCCGGAATTTGCGGCTAAAAAATAAAGACTATGTTTTTCTCTTTACTTTCTTTCCTTTTTCTTTAAGATTTGTTTGTACCTGCCTTTTACTAGTATTTCATTATTATTATGCATGCTTCTTGGTAAACAGATGCGTTTTTAAAAGGTTGACCTGCTTTTACTAGCATTACTTTTCCAATCTGGTTTAAACTACTTAACGACTTAAATTAATTGGGCCAAATAATGACTTTAAAAATAATAATGTTCTCACATGATAACTTGAAATTTGCGATCGTGGATTTCATTTTATATTCACAATTTTTAAAATTTTTTTTGATTAGATACAAGAATTAAATTAATGAAGGATTGTGTTCATATTGTGATTGTATTTTTTTAACAGTTCAACCAGATCTTCTTCACAGGTGGTTTTAGTACAAGGTGGCCTGAGCTAATTTAAAAAAAAACCTTGTTTCTTTTGTTATTTTCTAAGTTTTCAATCCACGAGGGTATAAATCATTGCCTTTTTTTTTTAGTTAAAACTCCTTAATATAATTAAAATTTGATTTCTGAGAGTCAAAGAATGTGATATAAATGTTACTTTCTTTTCTAAAAATGTTCTTTTGAAAAATCGTTGGAATGCGGAAACCTACTGATGAAGTCCCAAAATTACAATTCGAATTCCATGTTCGAAATCTTATTTCGTTAGAAGACTGGCATACATTTGGACTTGTGCATATTAAAGCTAATGTAGTTGACCAAACCTCATTTGTTGATGAGGCTTGGAAATATAGAGAAGGAGGGAAGGGCTGGTTCTGGTGTCCTTCTTCTGACCATAGGTTAATCCTTATGTTGCTCCTAAATGGGATATTATTATATAAAATAGAATTTAAAAAAATTCGATAAGCTTTACCCGGATTTGAAATAGCAAAACTAAATAGTGATTATTATTTACATATAACAAAGATATACATGATACATATTGATACATAAAGGTATGATGATACATAATAGGTATGATACATGAAAGGTATGATGATACATAATAGGTATGGTACATGAAAGGTATGATGACACATAATAATAATAAATATTTGATGATACATAATGATAATGATACATAAAGGTATACATGATACATGATACATATTGCACTAAAAATATTCATTATTCCTGTTAATCATTGCCAATAAAGGTCAATAAGTTTAAAAAGCGATTTTTAATAATAAGGCGTTTATTATCATATTTATTATTTCATCAGTATAGCGATCGGATAACGATGTTGTCGTTATTAGTGGCACTTGCCATGAACAAGCTTCACTGAGTCTTCAGCGAATTTTAAGCCGAAAAGAGCGTCTCTGATTTTGAAGAAACGCGAAAAAGGGCCAAGAGTACGATTTGGCTACACGCTCATCACAGTGGCTTGCACAGCCACTTTTTACAGGGGGGCGAATTTACACACCTCACAGATAGCACACAGAAGAACAACCATGCCCGAACCCGGGACGCCCAGCTTTTGGGAAAGATGCGCTACCACTATGCCAGGATACCGGCTTGATAATGAAATAATTAATCATGGATTTAGAAATATCAAAATACTGATGGGAAACAAAGTATTTTTGTCCAAAAAGGAATTTTCTCTCTATATATAAAAAAAGTTCATTTTAGGCAGAAATTAGCTGCATAGTTTATAACAGAATAATTTTTTCCTTCTCATATTGTTGGAAATGGGATAAAGTATTTCCCGGCATATTGAGAAAAATATGCAAAATGAAATCAGTTTTGTTAGAATTAGTTTATTGAATGATAATATCGGAATAAAATTGAGGACAACTTTTTCAGATTATCAACATTTATTAGACGAATTCTGGAGATTATGAATGATGCAGGGGCTCCATTGTTTAATTTTTTATTTTCTAATATGGAACAAATATATTACCATAATTTTTTATCGTTTTATCTGAGTGGTTTCCTAATATTTATCTAGGTTAAAGTATGCATTTCTGAGTAGGTATTTTTAAAATCTTTTGACTCATGCTTTAGTGTTTTTACAAGGCACGTGGTTACATTCGATTGAATTTTGTTTGAAAGTTAAGAAGAAATAATTAAATTAGTTAATAAGAAATAATATTTTTTTTCCATGCAATAGATTTAAGAAAAAAAAACACTCATGAAACAGAAATGTTTAGAAAATTGAAAAAACATGTTTTTTTTTTTTTTGGTACTTATGAAGCAAAATCTTTGTAATTAAAAAATTTATCAAATGACTTGTTTAAATATAAGGCGATAAAAACATATTATCTAGTTATCTCGCTTTTGAATTAAGAACTATTCCATACTTCTATTTAATCTTTAAATTCTGGGTTTAATTGATAAATAGTATGGAATTTCCAATTTTTTTCGCATTGCGATGCATTAAAATAAATTTAAAATCTTCTCATATGAAGAGATGATTATGTAGCTGAGAAATTGTAACATTTTGAGGAATTAATATACCAAATGCAAACAAACAAAACATAAATTCTTAATTTGTTATGTTTTCGTTAAAAACATTCTCGCAAAATTTAGAATTCTAGGAAATAGTATTTAAAAGTGTAAAATAAATAAATCATTTCCTAGAAGATTTATTAACACATATTGTTTAACAATATATATAAAATATATGTATTCGTGTCTAATATGTTTCTGCGTACGAAAAATTAAATATATATAAGAAGGTTATTTAAAAATTTTTTTGTTAGTACACAAATAGTTTGACTTTATTCATTTATCAAACTATTCATATATTTAAAGCGTTCTGAGAAGATGCGAATTGTGAAAAGTGACCTTTGTAGAAACCACGTGTGCTGTAAAAATAAGAAGTGTGTTCTGTCAATCATTTCGAAAGATAGCCCATTTACCGAGATAAGATAAATCGTATATTTATACCAGAGATTTCATCAACCGTTTTGCAACAAACGATGCATATTAGCACGTGTACATAAATATGTATCGTAATCGTTTTAAATTAAATATTCTGTTTTTTTATCATAAAAAGATTGCGATGGAATTTTATTATTTTTGCTAAGATGAAAATATGAATATCTAATCAAATGAAAACCATTTATTAAGTAATACACTAAAATTTACAGTGGTTTAAAACTTAATTCATAGTAAAGAAAAAGAACTCGCTTATATTAATTTAATTTAATGTCGTGCAAATATGAAAATCGAAAACGAAGGAAAAAGCTTGCATATTAAATATTTTTTAATTACTTATTAAACTTTTATAAAGCTCTATGAAAAAAAGATGTATGCTTTATATTCACCGAGACGGAAAGTTAATAATAAGAATGGCACAGAGTTTAGAGCAAAAATTTGTATAAAAACTGGTTCGTTTTTTTAAAATGTTATCCACATTAACAACAGGTCTTTTTTAAAAGTTTTTATAAAAACAGGCTTAAATTTTTATGTTATAAATGAAAGGAATAATCTCGAAGGGCCGATGTCATGGCACGGAGGTAGCGCATCTTGTGAACTGGGCGTCCTGGGCTCGAGTCTCAGTTAGGGCATGGTGGTTCTGTGTTCTATCTGTGAGGCGTGTTAATGTGTCCCCTGTAAAAAGGGGTGCAAACGAATGTGATAAGAGTGTAGCTAAAATCGTACTCTTGACCCTAATTGGCGCTACTTCAAACAAGAGACGCTTATTTTGGCTTAAATCGGCTAATGCATCAACGGTCTTGTCCATGGCAAGTGCCATTAGTAAAAACAACAGCTTGATTAAGAAGTTTATCTGTATGTGATTTTAATGATTCTGAAAATTTCTGTATAAGAAATGTTTTGATGAAAAAATCATATAAGAAACAGGAGAGACTAAACAATAATAATTAAAAAAATCCTTAAAAAATCAATTGCGATTTTTTCATTGTTTGGATTTCAAATGGAAAAATGATAAGAGAAATTTTTTTCACTAAGGATAATAAAATTGTTATCACCGTTGAAAAGGAAACTTCGATGTTCTGGTGGATTTGAAACTTTTTGATATTTGTTAAAACTATTAATATTTTTTCAGTGGCGGACCTGAAAAGGACGTCAAAATCAATGGCAGAAGACTAATTTTACAACTAAAAAGTGCTATTGAATTAATTTTTATTGTTACAAGCGGGCGAAACGCACGCCGAAGGAGAAATCGTTGGCGACGCTTCACAAGGAGCTTCACGCCAGCCGAATTGGTTTGGCGAAAGGAATAGTCTGGTAGCCGCTGGATCCCTCATGAAGCGGTGCGTATCTTTGCGTGCTTTTGGCCTCGCGCTCAGTCGGCTATATAAGGGACGGTATGCCGCCCCTTATGTAGCCGACTGAGTCACCTGACAGTCAGTCAGTTAGTTAATTGAGAGCTCCACTCGGAAGAGAAGTGTCTCGCTGGACTAGCGGATTACTTTTCTCGCTTGTTGTTAGCTAACGGTGTTTACGTTTGCTATTAACGTTGTATTACTGAGCTCGCTGTGACCTACTGTTTGCTGTGCTATAAGATAGCTGTTTTGCAGTCTGTTTTTATTGTGCGTGAGGCTTGCATTTACGCTGTAAGTGACTGTTGACTGCTGGATTGTTTTTTATCAGAAGTTTCACTTTATCACGTCATCCTGTAAATAGCTGTAAATAGATTAGTTGTGTTGTCCTCAAATAAAATCCATTCAATCGGAACCCGCTACGCTAAAAACGTAACAATATCTATATAAAAATACCTAATGGAATGAATAAATATTTCAATCTCTTCTTGGTAAATTTTCGATTTGTGACAAATGTTTGAATGTGAAGATGAAATTCAGCTCTAAATCACTTTCACTTATCTCAGTGATTTTAAAAAATCAAATTTAATTTCCAAAAGTTATAAATCTCTTCTGAGAAATATGCATTTCTTAGGAAGTCCAATTTTTTTGAATAAATAATATGAGTGCCAATAAAATAACAATATTGTAAATGCATAAAACCAATCTCAAGTCGGAAGAAAAAACTTACAAAATTTTATTTCTGTTGTCACTTATGAAAAACGAACGAACACAAAAAATAACATTTATTATTATTTTTCATTTAAAATTATAGGCTAGCGAACTTAATTTCTAATATTGCCAATTTTACTCATTTATTTAATAAATCCTTAGTTTCTAATATTGCCAATTTTACTCATTTTTTAAATAATAGAAAATTTATCAAAACTAAAACATTAAGAATGATTTAAGATCCTTGGTGAAAAACTTGTAATTAAGGAATATTGTCTTCCTAACATGAAGCAAATAGTAATTACATGAAGCAAATAGTAATGATATTAACAATTATTTACTGAAAAATTGAAAAGTAATTTATGTTTTAGATAATACATAAACATTTTTTCTTTTCTTATCTTTATAGTTTATCAGTTGTTTTTTCTACCCAGTTGGTTTGCCAGGAATGTTGTTTTTGTTTAATTTGTGTTAACTAGTTTATGTATAATTTGATGTTAATCATTCCGATTGCAAAATATTTTTACATTTTAAAAGATGACAGATTGTTGTAAAGCCGTGTTACTTAAATAGCATTATGTACGCTCTGTTTATTCTATGTTAAACTTTCCGATGGTTGCGTTTTCCCGAACATCAAAGTGACATTGAAAACAAATGTTTGTCTATATTTGAAATTACAAGCTGTCTTTTAAAATAATTTAATTTCACAATGATTTCTCATGCAAAAGCTAAGATAAATATAGTAAGTTAAGTTTTCTTCTTTACTTATTTACCGCCGCTGGAAATTACGTGAGTAAATATTTTGATGAAACAATAAAAATGGATTGTAATTCATTCCTAAAGATAATATCTATTGTTAAAGTTACGCAAAGTTAAAAAAAACTTGCCTAATTCTGAAAAAGCTTTCATGATAACTAACATGGTATGATTAAGAAAGTATTTTTTATTGTATTTAAAATGATACAAAATCCAGTTGACTGCAATAATATTTTCAAGAATTATTGCAGAAAAACATCAAAATTATTCTGAATTTATAAATAAATAAATAAGATTCCAGTTAAAATAAAAAAAAAGTCTCTTAGAGATTTATGGGCCCATTTTCTAAAGTATTATATTAAATTATACTTTTATTACTTTTAATTGTTTCATTGAATGAGTCACTTTAGTATTGATAATGATCCAAAAAACTTTGTCTCGCACTGATTGTTTGAAAAAATATCACATTTCCCATTTATTTCTTTTCATATAATCACGTGCTCAAGATTACATTCTCACGGTTTTATTGGCTGTAGTAATTAATTTATTTTTTAAAATCAGAGCTTTTGTAAAGGAAATAGCAACACGTTATTAGAAGCTGATTTTTTGAGATGTTCTGAAGATAGTAAAATTTTTATTTTTCGCCTACGAATTTTTGTTGACGCCAAAAACCTCATCCCCAAAACAATATCATGTTCTGATATGATAATAAAATTTCAGAAATAAATGATGATTGTGTCTGATTTTAAACTGACATAAGATACCGGCCTTTGATTAATTTGACTACTAAAAAATCCTATCAATTAGCGATATAGTTGCATTGATGTAATCTGAAATATTTCTTTGTAAAAACTTCTTGTAACATTCATTCAACTTGAATTGCATTTTCCATAGAATTGATAATTGTCTGATTCCCTTTGAAACAAAATATATAATTTCTGAGCCAAGTTTGCTTTCAGAAGCGGATAGCTTCAAACCTTTTTAGCATGCATACGAATGTAATTATTTGCCAACACTCAATTAAGAGACAAAACTTTTAGATGTCCATTTCGAAATGATGCCCTTTTTGCACTTCTGTAATCTCACACATATTGTCATATAATGGCAAATACCAAAGTTTTAAACAATTAGAATATTCGAATAATTATTATTCGATCAAATAAAAATCCAATATTCCTCGATCTGTTATTATGTTTTTATATCTTGATTTGTTGATAACTACTAGTTTACTTCTGCCGTTTTTCTTCTCTCTTATGCTTCTTTTTTTCACCTTATAAGACACCTTTTCAGCGTAAATGCATTTGTTGTTGTTGTTTCTTATGGCAGTTGCCATGGACAAGCTAGCTGAGGCAGTCAGCGGTTTAAGCCTAATCAGCTCTTGTTTTTGTAGTAGCACCAACTAGGGTCAAGAGTACGAATTTTTCTACTCACTCAGCACATTCGCTTGCACATCCCCTTTTAACAGGGGGGAACATACACACACCTTACAAATAGAACTCAGAAGAACAAGCATGCCCGAGCCGGAACTCGAACCCAGAATGCTCAGATCTCGAGGAAGAAGCGCTACCCTTATGCCAGACGCAGGCACTATTTTTTCTATTTCTGTTTTAAGGCATCGGTGATATAAAGCTGAATTGCAATTGTCCTTTGTCCTTAATTATGAGGTTAACTAACTGTTGTTTTTCGTAGAAAACTTTTAATTGAATATACAAGTGATAAGAGGTGAATTTTAATTATTGAAACGGGAGAGAAATATCCGTTCATTTAGAGAAAATGGGAGAAATGAATGCACCTATGGTAATTTAGTATTTGTTTTCAATTATTAAAATGTAAAAAATGTTAATTAATATAAAATTATTTAATTTCATATTCATTGATATGTATATTGAGTACACATCAATGAATGTAGATGTGTGTATTTCCAGCGTCCTGTAATAGGGGTAGTGCATCTTTAAAGTGGGTGTTCTTTCTTTCTGGGTGTACCAGGTTCGAGTCCCGGTTCGGGAATAGTCGTTCTTCTGTGTTCTACTTGTAAGGCGTATGAATGCGCCTACTGTAAAAAGGGGCTGTGCAAGTGAATGAGATGAATGAGTAGCAGAAGTTCTACTCTTGGACCTAATTGGAACTACTACTACAAAAAAAAGACACCTGATTAGACTTAAATCGCTGACTACCTCAGAGCGCTTGTCTATGGCAAGTGCCATAAGAAATAATAACAGCAACTTTGACGTGTACATTAATATGTACACAAATCGAACAGGAAGAAGTTTGATGTTATTATAAATTAATATCCTTTGCCAAATTGCTACCTTTACTAAATAGGAAAAGTCGTTGTTGTTACTTATGGCACTTGTCATCGACAAGGCCCCCGCTGATACAGAAGCAGATTTAAGCCGAGAGGAGCTTCTCTCGTTTTTGAAGTAGCGCCAAGAGTACGACTTAGCTACACACTCACCACATTAGCTTGCATGCATCCTTTTAACAGGGGGGCACAGTCTCACATCTCACATATAGCACACAGAAGAACAACCATGCCCTAACCGGGAATCGAACCCGGGACTCCCAGAAGACGAGGAATACGCGCTACCTCTGTACCAGAAAGCCTGCAAGTAAGAAAAGTATATTATGTTTTTGTAAATAAATTATTTTAAAAATGCATTCTAAAATAGTGCATTTATCAAAAAGTTTTATAAGTTTTAAATACTTGAAGTTTTTGGAATCTCATTCAATTTTTAAACTGTTTACGGTTAAATGTCGCCCATATGTTAAAACATTTTCACTCTTTACGTGCTAATGATGCCATTTAGATTATCAGAATAATTTGGTTTTAATTTTGGCTGGAGACGGTTTAGTGGAGGTTAGGTGACAACACCATTCAGACGAAAATGAATTATAAATCTATAAAATTAATCAATTAATAAATATGCATTTATTTAATTAATTAATTCCTAAGATGATCTCGTGTCCAATTTACAACGGAAAGAGGGGTGCAGTAACTTCTAAGGGTATGGACCCCTAGTACCCGAGGGCAGAAGTCTGACTTCTAGCCCATATGATGACACACTTATCACATTCGCATGCATAGCCCCTTTCTATTGGGGGGGCACCTCACACTTTAGAGATAGAACACAGAAGAACAACTATGCCCTGACCGGGACTCGAACCCGGGACGTCCCGATAACGAGGAAGACGCGCTTCCTCTGAACCAGAACGCCGGCATTTATTTCTATGGAAAAAAGAATAATTTTAAACATGACTCACTTCAAATTTTCTAAAGAAAAATTTTAATCTCTTTAATGAAAAATAAAAATATAACCCGGAAAGAAAAAGATGATCAATTGCGGTTTATTAGTCATAAAAAAACTGTATTTTTTAACCTTTATTTTTTCGACAGACAAACTTTTATTACTAGTTCTATTTTGGTATCAATTGATAAAAGCTTGGGTTTTTTTCCTGAAGGTAGCAACTGTTTTCCATTGTTTGTAGCATTTTTATTATCGTTGTTTTCAATGGATCTCTCCTAACCTTGAAAAGTACAACCTCCAATTATTTTACTTTAAAGGAAATATGTAATTACACGTTTCGCGTAGTGTTGAAACATGTTAGCAATGTCTGCTGTGAGAGTCGTGTCTATCTACTCCATGTAAAATTAGGAGCTATTTTTATACAAAGGAGAAAGTAATAAGTACTTATGGATAGAACGTATGCCTTGGGCCAAGTGTAGAGTATGACAAAGCATTATAATCACTTTCAGAACGTGTGAGAAAGAAAAATCAAGAATTAGATGAAAATATTGTGGCATGCCTTGACAAAAAATACCTGTTTTTTCGGTATAATTACCTGCAATGTGAACTGTTACTAAACTGTTTTCATTATTGATTGAATTATTTTAGGCTTAAAGTTTATGTTATGATGTCAGAACATGATGCCGTTTTTGGGATGAGGTTTGTAGAGTCTAGAAAAATTCGTAGGCGAAAAACTGAAATTTTATTATTTGCACGAGCATCTAAAAAAATCGGCTTTTAATAATGTGTTGCCATTGTATTTACAAAAGTTCTGATTTAAAAAAAATAAGTTAATGACTACAGCAAATAAAACTTAGAAAAATGTCTTTGTGAGCACGCAATTACATAAAATGAAATAAAAGGGGAAATGCGATATTTTTTTAAACAACAAATGTCAGACAAAGTTTCTTTGGATCGTTTGCAATACCAAAGTGACTCATTCAATGAAACGATTAAAATGAATAAAAATATAATTTAACTCGCACAAGCACGTGGTGCTGGCCGTTCAATAAATTATGTTCGTACATGATACATTGAAATATGCATAGAAGAATTCATTTTAATCTTTTTATATTATATTGCGGATTTTTTGAAAACGTTTTAAAGTGTGAGTTTCATAGTAACACATGTATACAATTTTATATTTGGAAACATTCTCAAAGTTAAGATGCTAGGAAAAATAATGCTTAACTTTACATTTTTAAGGTTGCTACAAATTTATTATACATTCCTTAATCAAAATTTTATTGGTATGCTACAAAACATTTAATAAAGTGCCTAATTTTATGGTAAACTAGCTTTACTCGTGACTTCGTACGCATCGAAAAGCACACAACTAACCTACAAACAATTTTTTTACAGGGCGTACCTGAATCAAAATAAAACGGCAAATCAAGTCCGTATTTCTTTAAAACCCAGTCAAGTTAATTTTATTTATAGATAGAGATTGAGATAGCTACAGCAGTATTACACACGCATTTTTTAAACTTTTAATTGAAATGGAATCACAATTGTCAATAATGGCAACACACTTTAATTGAGACAATGCAAATACCTGAATTTTCTACGCCAGTTGGGGTAACGCAATACGGATTGGATTTTTTAAATTTCTTTTATTCTGTTTTACTTTAATTAAAAAATACTCACTGTCTAATTAGTCAGCAGCTTTAACTTTAACTGTTTCTCACAGTCTAATTAGTCAGCAGCTTTAACTTTAACTGTTTCTCACAGTCTAATCAGTCAGCAGCTTTAACTTTAACTGTTTCTCACAGTCTAATTAGTCAGTAGTGATAGTCTAATTAGTCAGTATCTTTAACTGTTTCTCAGAGTCTATTTTGTCGATACCTCCACTGTTTCTTAGAGTATAATTAATCAGTTGATTTCACTGTGTCTCAGAATCTAATTAGCTAAAAGCTTTAACTGTCAGGCGTAAAACTGCATTGATAGAGGGAAAAACACGAGGTTAAAATAAATGTTTGCTCAGTTGAATTTATATTAAAGTGTAGGGAGTCAGGTTTAAAATTTATTTTGGAAGTTTCAGTTCTATCGCATTGCTGGAATAACAAAACTTTCCAAATTAGCGATAATAATTTCAATTATCCCTGAGTTTTTCTCGAGAATGTGAGAAACACATGGAGCTGGTTAGAACCACTTCCCGTAATTATATTCACGGAATTACAAAACAACAACACACACAATGAAGGGAAAACAAGCTTTAAATCATTTTCTAGTTCAAAAGTCCCATTAAAAGGGGTTACTATTCTAAACAAGTCTTTTTATTCCTTCTTTATGACGGGGAAGAACGCTCTGGGCACGTGTTTTCATGAGTTTTGGAGAATATTTCGGACGTCACAGCGAACAGTAGCCGTCGGCATCCTCTGACACACATGCGGTGAAAAAAGTTTCATAACTAACTTGTTTCCGTCTGCAAAACAAACTGTTGGACAGACAAACAACCCCCAATTGAAAATGCGGAATGAGGCCAACGAGGAAAGAAACAGGACGGGGGACATCTTTCCTAATGGGAGTCCTTCGTTCATTTCGCAAACGATAAAGCAATGCTTATTTTATCGTCTGATGGTTTTAAAGTCAGCTTCCGTAAGGAAATCTCTAGACACAACAAACTGATAAAAAAATTCCACAATGCTTTGTAATCATGTTGAGATTTGGAATTAAAATTACTTAACTAAGCGTAAATAAATATTAAAAGTGATTAAGGCAAAAGGTACAAAAGAATTAAAAGTAAAGGAAAAGGAATTAATGTAATTTTTTTTTATAATGTCATGTCTGTAACAGGAAAAAAATCATGGATGTCAATATCTCATTCAGTACTAGAATTTGCTGTAAGCATTATGATAAGCACAATTTTTCATGTCTGTAATGGAAAGAAATTGAGCAATATGCATTTCAAACTGCTGAAATATTTATTTTCTTCACAGACATAGCATTTTGTATTAAAAACACACTCATCAATTTTTCTTATGAATCATTCTCTGATCTCTTTTAGTGGCATATCGACGACAAATTTACCAATTTATTTTTTTATATTTGGTGAGAAAATGTAAAGTTTAGAATACTTTTTTCTGTGTTTAATATTTTTTTGCCGGATATACTTATTTGCTTTCCAGATTAGGGTTTTTTTGAAAAAAAGTTATTAAATAACAATTTTGGTTTAAAAATTTATTATAATATTTGTATAAGGGATGTTCAAATGTAAAGGTAAGAAATGACACTGTGGGTATAAATGAAGACTTTATTCAGGGTATACACTATAGGCCTGAACGATAGCATTGATAATACTACACCACGACGATACCATTGATTAATAAGCCAAAGGGTCCATTGTTTTCAGAATTCCTGTGGTCCCCGACACAATTCTTCACAACATACTCGAGTTCACCATCCGAGTAGAAGTGTTTTCTTTTCAGATGTTTTTTCAGGGGACCAAACACATGAAAATCACAGGGCGCCATGTCTGGGCTGTTAGGCCGATGGTCGAGCTGCTCCGATTTGAACTTCGCTACTTCTGCGTGTGTGACCCTGGAGGCATATGAACGCTCGTTATCATGGAACAGAACAACACCCTCCTTGAGTAGTACCGATATTTTGTTTTTGATGGAAGCTACGCAGACATCAGAGTGAATTGTTCTTCTGTGCTCGAGGAGTTCAACTAGTAGCGGGCCTTGTACAGCGAATTCAATGAGTCTGTGCAGGACTGGGTCTTGTCACTGTCACAGGAATTCTGGGAATAAGAAATCATTCGTCTAGTTAATCAATGGGAGCATTTTACTCAGGTCTATGGTGTATACTTTGAATTCATTCATTTATGCTCACAGTTTCAGTTAATATCTATTAATTTGAACCCCCTTGTATTCATTACTTTTTTGCCATTAATACTCATTTGTTTTTTAAAATAGATTTTCTTTCTTTTTGAAGTTCTAAAATAATAATTTTTATATAGAATGTTATTTTAATGAATATATTTTCATTGAAATATCTTGAAAATTTAGCCGATAAGTCTAAAATTTTCATTCCGTATAAGAAAAATATGTCAGAATAATTAAATAAGTTAGTTTGAAAAATAAATAAGTATTTCATTTTGTTTTCATTATGATTTTAAATTTATATTGCAAGTATATGCTTGTAAAACACTACTACCATAAATATTGTATTTTATTTTCTGTAAGTGGCATTCAATTCCTTTCTTTACATTTCTCGAATCTTGGAGTGGTTCATTTTTGATTATTTGACTTTTGATATTGACATGATTTGCATTCGAAAAATATCTCAAAGATTTTACAAACATACAATGAATAAAACGACTATAGAAAAAAGAATCTAATGTCTATTAATATATTTGTAATTACTTCTAAAGCTTTTTGAAAAGGTTCACTTCTTTGACATTCGAATGTACTTTTGCCTCTTTATGATATAAAAAAATTGTTCTTTATTTTTTCAGAAGTAATTTTTTTTTGAAAACTAATGGTTGAGTATATGACAGTATAACCAATGCTAACTTTCCCTTACATTACAAAATTATAGTCAGAAATATAGGCTGACATTTATAATGCATAGGAAGTTATTAACCAATCACAGCTGAATAATTTATTATAGGATGTTTTCATTGTTTTCTGCTATGCAGCGAGTTTCATGGAATAAATTTTATTTTAATCATCGAATTTTGTTAAACAAAATATAAACGTTCAAAACTAAATTACGTTCAAATACATGTATCCAAACAATTTATATAACATCTAAGTGACACGATAACCTTCAATACGCATATCATGTGGCATTTAAATACACTTTGTTTTGTGTTGGAATGTGAACTTAATTTCCATCCCGTTCTAAAATATTTCCTACAAAATTCCTAAAAATTATTTAAATTTCTAGTCGTCTTACGTTAGTAATACGATACCATTCGGTTCGACTGGAAAATTGATTTGTTTAATTTCAGATCGTGATTAATTCAATTAATTTGATGTACATGATTCACTCAACAAAGTATTTTTAATTATCATTTCGTAATAAAGAAATATTTTAGCAGCTTTACATTATAGTTTAAGTGAGCTTCATAACGGAGTCAAATCCCATGTCCTCACGGCGCCATTAAAATTTAAATATCTGGGTAATTTGATTCAAATTGCTCATTTTAATTTTCGTAATATAATTTTTTTATAATATAATTAATATAACTTTTTGATTCCATTTGTATATTGCGGAAATAATGAGTACAATCTTTATTCCATAGCTTTCAAAAGTAGAAGAGAATCAGGTGATTATGTATTTGATAAAATAATTGGTTTTCATTGCAACAATAAAATGAAATGTTTAAAATCATGAAAAATGTGTATTAAGTAAACGTATCTAACTAAATTAATATCATTAAAGATAATTTTTTAAATTTTGAAATGGAATAAAAATTAGTTTTTTATACAATTATATTTTTGAAATCTTTGACAGAAAAGAGGTAAATATTGTTCAATTTTTAATTAGAGAAAACTCTAAGTAAAGTGAATTTCTAATTAGAGAAAATTCTAAGTAAAGTGAAATTTTAATTAGAGAAAATTCTAAGTAAAGTGAAATTTTAATTAGTGAAAATTCCAAGTGAGGTGAATTTCTAATTAGTGAAAATTCCGTGTAAAGTGAATATGTAATTAGTGAAAATTCCGTGTAAAGTGAATTTCTAATTAGTGAAAATTCCAAGTAAATTAAATTTCTAATTAGTGAAAATTCCGTGTAAAGTGAAATTTTAATTAGTGAAAATTCCAAGTAAAGTGAATTCCTAATTAGTGAAAATTCTAATTAAAGTGAATTTCTAATTAGTGTAAATTCTAAGTATGCTTGTTCCACTTTTCATATCACTCACACTTCTATCGTATTATTAGATGAGTTTTAATTTTCATTGTGATTAATTTCTAATTATGTGTCTTCAAAAAGATTCTTTTACTTAGTGTTCATAAAATTTGTTTAATGTTTATTCTTTATTTCAGCTAAGTGAAATATTTCACATGTTTATTATTTTTTTTTCGTTCCTGTTATCACTTGGTTACTTATATATTTTTTCTCTACTTTACAGCGTGTAACCGCTCCAGTGACAGTGACCGGCGAAATAAGGGGATTGTCCCCTGGTCTTCATGGATTCCACGTGCACGAATTTGGTGATCTCTCAGGAGGTAAAATCATTAAAAAAATGTTCATTTCTTGTTCGAAATTTTATTTTCATAGCAGATGTTTACGTATTATAATTGTTTATACTGTATATGTATACCTGATACCTTCATAAAATTTTTTAGATAAGACAAGGGACATGTCGTCTGATCATATATACGCTATAATAATCATTCACTAATTTAAGGCATAATACAACAGAATTCTGTAGAAAAGTAGGATTCATAAGAAATTTTCACAGGTTGTGCTTAACGAACTCATAATACAAATGTATTGATGGAATTAATTATAAAAAAAGATTATTTTAAACGTGCATTACATTCAGATTTTCATTTTTTTTCAATTCAATTAAACTGAAAGATTGTTATTTTGTCGCTATTAAGCTAAATATCGTATGTTAAACTTCCATTTATTGAAATCCATTAGTCGGTTCTGTTTTTCATCGGCAACGTGCCTGGTCGCCAATCTTATCCTGCTTCTTAACGCTGGTCAAGTACCAGCTAGATAGTTAATGAGTATAAGCCAGTCACAATAATCCTTGTTTATACCGCTTAGTTCTTTGCTAATGAGGTGACTGGTTGTAATTAAAAAAACTGGTGAAGAACTATTCTTAGACAAGGATATGAAGAAAAAAAATTAAATTAGCGAAAGAAAAAATGTTTTTGGTCTTCGTGTAATACTTTTATATTGAAACACTAAGAAAATTGTCTATTAAGTTTTAATATTTCAAATACCTATTAAAGACAAAATTGATTTAAGATTTGAGATTAATGAGGAATTTTCATATGAACGTTCGTTTATGAATTATTCTAGCCAATGGTTTATTCTAATTCCAGTTTATTAAATTAACCCTATATTCACTTACCAAATATAAAATTAAAAAAAAATATTTTAAATATTTATTGGTTAAACGGTAATGATCAAATTTTAAGAAAAACAACAACAGCTTGTAGTTAAAACATTTTACTACTTGTTTAAAGAATATGGAAACTCTACTAAGTTACTAAATGAAATTGATAGGATTGAGATTGTGGGATACTGTTTTTCATTGAACTAGTATTAAGCTGATGAACAATGTATTACACCCACTTTGCCATCAACAGATGATATAATGAATTAAAAATGAATAAACTAAAAAAATCCCTAGAACTGCCAATGGATTGTACTTTCATTCCGCCAATTTACCAGCCCGAAAGTAAACTGTGCCATTATAAAATCTATTATTTTATTTGAAATTGTTGCTGTTGGCTTTATATGAAAGATTACTTAGAATGAATCTTCTGTTTGTCGAATTAACACAAAGAAATTTTTTCTGCAACGTATAACTCAAATATCAAACGTAATAATAATAATTATTTAATTTCATGTTGGTGATAAAAGTATAGAGAATTTAATAGCACCATAATAATTTAATAATAATAATTCATCAAAGATCTGTTACGTGTTATCAACATCGTTTCATATATATTTACCATTGCCCCATTTCTTTTCATAGGTAATAGATAATTTTTATATTTTGTAGGTACTTTTATTTTTTTCTAGAGTTTGCTTTAGTTCTTCACCTTTTATTCATTCAATTCCTACTATTAGCTCACACTTTCCATTTATATATATATACATTGTTCAAATTTATCTTTGTTAATAAAACATTTTTTATTCATCCAAAAAAGTTCAAGTTAACTTTTTAAAACGTGTAGTGTATGACATTTGATGTTAATGCAGTCTTTTCAAGTATTAATTCATTAGTTTTTTATTTATCAATTAAAAACAATTTTTCTCTCCAAAAATCTTCATTTTCCATCGCCAAATAAAAATTATTCTATTGCCAAATTCAGTTTTTTTCTTCCACGCTAATAAGGCTACTTATATTGTATAAATAACATGTTTTTCCGATTGTTGCAAACGATTCTGTTTATTATCTTAATGTTTGATCCATTTAAAATTTAACATTGTTAATTAATCGTACTTTCGGATAATAATTCAGAATAAAGAAAATTAAAAATTTCTAATCTATATTGCGTCACCCCAACTGGCGTAGAAAATTCAAACTTTTTGCGTTGATTCCATCGGTAATGAATCCTGAAATGGCGGTAAAAATTTAACTGGTTTTATAATAATAATTTTTATTCCTGTCCATTACTGTTACCGTTTCGTTGGCGTTCTTTGTTAAAATATTATAACCATGCGCTGACTTGGCTTCAGCGATTGAATTTTTTGTAACCCTGCTGACATGGGATCAGCTATTGAAAGCTTAGAACTGCTTCGTTTTGAATCGTTGCGAGGTCGGTTGAACATCTATCAAATAAAAAGTTAGAATTCAAATTGTCGTTTGATTTTATATAAAATTACAGTCCACTTATTAAAAAAATTGAAATGAACCATCTTAAACTTGTGGTAATTTCGTACTATTTACTGTTGTTAAGTTTTTTAGCGTAGCGGAGTCTTATTGAATGGACTTTACTTGAGGAGAGAAAACAAAAAAATTTATTTACAGCTATTTACAGTTATTTACAGGATGACGTTATAAAGTAAACCTTCAGACTAAAACAATCCAGCAGTCAACAGTCACTTACAGCGTAAATGCAAGCCTTATGCACAATAAACACAGACTGCAAAACAGATATCGTGTAGCATAACAAACAGTAAATCGCAGCGAGCTCAATAATACAACGTTAACAGCAAACGTATACACAGCTCACTAATAACAAGCTTGAAAAGTAATCAGCTTGTTACAACGAGTCGCTTTTCTTCTGAGAGGAAAGAATGCCGAAACTACGGCAACCCATCCCTAATATAGCTGAGCGAGCGAGTGAGCTCCCAAAAGCACGTGGGGCTTCGTGAACGGTCAAAAGGCTACCAGACTATTCCTTTCGCCAAACCAACCCAGCTGGCGCGAAGCTCCTAGTCAAACGTCGCCACCTTCGGTGCATTTCGCGGCGCCCGAAATGCACCGAACCTGTTGTCATACCTGTTGTCAAATACCTGTTCCTACCTGTTGTCAAATATAATAATCTATAGTGTTCCGCTTGTAACACTATAGATTATTATATTTGAGTTAGATCTACATTTTGATAACGTTTTCTCTTTCCAACAGGGTGCGCTAGCGCCGGAGGGCACTTCAATCCATTCCAGAAAACCCACGGAGCTCCAAATGATGACAACAGGTAGGAAAATATTAGATTACATTTTTTTTTCTGTGAAATTAAGGAGAAGGTGTAAATAAGAGGAGATCTATTACTCACTTCAATCATTTTAAGAAATTTACTTATTTATTACTTTTTCGTATACGAAGTATAGAAATCCTCAAAATAACTCTAAGTGCAGATTTTGACCAATTTTCATATTTTAAGTCTCCCTGAGTTCGAAACATACATTTTTGGAAAATGGTCGTCTATTTGTTTTTGACAAAGATAACTCAAAAATGTTTTGAACTAGACATTTAAAATTCTGCATGTGGCCATGACAACAAATTTGTTGATTTCCATCAAATTTTGAATAAAATATTTTAATTGGAAATCCGTCTGTCCGGTTGTTTGAAGATAAGTCAACAAGTTAATTAACGTGGAATAATGATCTTGTTGACTTGTGTTAAGTGGCGTTCACACGATCCGTCGAATATTCAGACGAGCCACGCGTTCACCCGTTTTACCTCTCTTGCGGTTTCTTGGGGTGCTTTGATGTCTGTGGACGCGTCCGAAGTTTTCCCGCAAATTATCGGTAAAGTGTCCTGACATCAAAGGACCCCAAGAAATCACAAGAGGGGTAAAACGGGGAAACGCGTAACCCGTTTGAAAATTCGCAGGTCGTAGGAATGCGGGTTTAGTAGCATTATCCTTAAACGGCTTTTTGTAAAATTATCCTTAGCGGCTTAAGTAGCATTATCCTAGTAGCAAGAAGGAACGAGCGCTATACAATTCAGCAAACAACAGATGAATATCTTCCATCTACAGGACGGTAATTCTCTTGAAAGACAATAGAAAAATGCTTGGGGCAAAATACAATTATAAATCCATAAATTTGTTGCATGTGTCCTGTTATCCAAAGTACACCAAACATTCCTTTGCAATGATGTCAAGACCATCTAGATAGAATTATAATAATAAAAACAGAATATTAGATTTACGAATAGTTCTCACACGAGAATAAGCACAATCTGCCTTCGGATTGTGGAGGCCAATTAATCTGACTTGAGAGCAATATAGCTTATATTTAAAAAGTACCAACATCTGATTGGCAATGAACAGGTTTTGGGCCGACATCCTGATCAATGACCCCACACTTCACATATGTGACATTCTACAAATGGTATCGTCAACTAACGATGTATTGCTGAAGAAAATGTAATAAAACATTTGCTCTTCATGATTATTTGGATGGTTAGAGGAGGTGGTCAGTATTTGACCACTTTGGGGCCAATTATCTCGAAGAGAATATCAGTTTGACGGATTCGGTTAATGTAAGGATGGACATTGCTACAGTCCACAGTCGGCCACAACAAATCCTGTCGATATTGTTACGTTCAGTGGTGGCGGGGTGGTCGGCTATACACAAGAAGAAGTTTGGCAAATAATATCTCCCTTCTGGACAAAATATATCTCCTTAAAACAAGAACATTCTGATTTATTCATTGTAAAAGTGGAGGGGAATATAGCTTGATAAATCGCTGGATAATATTGTACAGAGCATAATACAACAGATGGAATGTTATATCGCTTTCTAAGGTGGGTTTTGATGATTTTCTTAAATGTGCATTTTTCATAGACATTTCATTGGGTCAAAGATGATCGTTCTCTGCTGTAGATCTAAATTACGATCTGAATGAATGAATGAATTGCCTGAAAGAAGTACTGCCGTAAAAAGGGTTTGTGATGTGTGTGAGCTAGAGGTCGGACTTCTGCCCTCGGGTTCTCAGGGCTCCATATCTTCAGAAGCTACTACACTCCTTCCTTCCGTAGTAAAGCTAAACCACAAAATAATACTGCTTTTTGGTCCATTTTTTAAAAGTCTAAAATTCTTGACATTTTGGATGTTTTTAGGTCCCATAAAGTAAAAATCGTTATTTTTTTGGATTGATGTACCCCCCCCCCCGAGTTTTGTTAACAGCTCATCTCATTTTGTGAGTTAGTAACTCTCTACCCATTTTTTTATTCTTATATTCCATCGTTTTCGTTCTTATATTTTTTGAAAAAATATTTAATTTCCCATTATGTCTGAAATTTGAAAAATCTCTTTTTTTTTTGCAGACATGTAGGAGATTTGGGAAACATCGAAGCTGGATCCAACGGAGTGGCTAATATCAATATAGTCGACCACCAGTTACGCCTCTGTGGACCAATCAGCATCATGGGAAGAGCCATTGTGGTAAGGCTATTTTCTTCCATTATTTACTTTTTCTTTTGTCTGTTGCCTGTATAAAATTAACTTTTTGTAATCACTTTTATCATCAAAAGCATTTTTTATGTTTAAAAGTGCTGGTGTAAGTAGTGATTTTTCTTAGTGAAAAAAAATGACAGTTCCGTGTATCAATCACATTTAAATTAACTAGTAAAAATAAGACTGTAAAAGTGAATTTATATCCATTAGTATTCCTGATTCCATCTAAAAAAACAACCTAAATTAAGGAGCACATTTAAAACTTTTTAATAAAACAATATTAATTTAAATGCAAGTATTAGGATAAAATATTGTGACTGTAGACATATTTAAAATACACATAAATGCACACCGTAGACATATTTAGAAAGAAATCAAATTCAAGAAAGAAGATTAATTTTGTGGCGCCATCTATATGTAGAAGAAAGAGTTATATAAGATTTAAAGCTATACAGTCAATTTGAGTGCACTTGCATATAAAAAGGATGAAAAATTTATAAATGATTATTTCTCAGATAATGCTTGAAAGAGGCTTGTTGGAGTCGATTGTAATAATATTCTTCTTTTTAAAAGTTAGAAACAATACATTTTAAGATTCAAATGTTTTTCGAAATTCTTAAATACTTCTAAGATGGAACAGGAATTTTTATACTTCCATAATAATGTTAACTTTTTAGAATTTTATTCTCTAAAAAACATGTGAAATTTATTATATGTTTATTAAACATTTTGTTGAGTGATTTTTCGCATTTTATTAGCAATAGAACGGTGGCATCACTAGTGCCCTATAAACTGTGGCCTTTCAAATTCACATAAAATTATTCATTATTGTAAATTTTATTTTTTAGAGGTGTCAGTCTGAATTGAATGAAAGGAAAAATAATTTTTTATCACTTTGTTTAATAGATAATTATATTATAACATGCACTATCTAATTCATCCCTGTGAAATTTCTTGTTATAAATAGTTTTGTTAAATTTACTACTGTTTGTTAACTTGTAATGTTAAAATGGTTAACATATTAAAAATCAAGCTATCGTTATGGATTTTTTGTAAATTAGAAGAAAATTTTGTAAATATATATGAATTTTTGTATAAATATTGTAAATATTTGTAAATAGTTTAATTGTATAAATTTAATTGTAATGGCATCGTTCATCAACGAGAAAGACCGTTCTAAGGGGATTCACAACAGAACATCGCCATATTTGACTAATTTGGCGACGTATGTGTGTTGGCGACGTAACGAGATCCCTAACGGTTTTTACTACACTCTAAAATGTGTAGTAGAAGTCGAGAAATAAAAATGTGTTCCTAGGGAATGTTGGAGAAATTTCCAGATTTGATCGGAACGAGCTATTTGTTTCCGCGTTTGCCCCACCCACTTTATTGGGACACTATTTAAAGGACACGGAATAAGGAGGGGAATCAGATCATTTCGGGCAACGAGCTACGTTGGTTGGCTTAGCTGGAGAGCGCCTTTCCTCTCGTTGACGTGCATTTTATAGCTTTGCTTTAAGCCGAGATTAACGGATTAAATAGAGTAATTCGTTTCTAATTTTTAGCTTGTATAGCATATATTTAATACATGTTTTCCTAGACAATAAAGTCTGCATCTTCGCATCATTATTATGTGATGATTTTCTTAACACTATCAATATAATTATTCGCATTCAACTTTCTGATCATCTCAACACATTGTTTGGATCTGTTTTGTTACGGAAAATAATTGATATATCATGCAAAATAATCAAAGCACAATACATACATTGCAATACAAAATAAATACATTATACATTACATACAAAATAATAAAAGCACAATACATACATTGCAATGCAAAATAAATACATTATACATACAAAATAATAAAAGCACAATACATACATTGCAATACAAAATAAATACGTTATACATACAAATAATAAAAGCATCGACACAATTATTTTTGACAAAAGCTGTCATAAATAATGTTTCAGTGCTTTAAGTAAACGGGTTTACTTAGATCCCCTGAACAAACCAATAAGCAGACACTGAACACGAAATATAAACTGAACTGTTATTGCTGTTAATTCACAATTGCATTCTGTTAGCAGAGCAATAAAGAACAAAGATCACAATAAAAGAATTAAATATTAATAAATAAGTGTTTATATTGATTCAATATATAATTTTATATGCATTTATAAAATATTACGTAAGTAGTTAGGATAGGATGAAAACCGTTCCAGAAATTAAAGGGCAATACATAATCCATCAAAGAGAAAGTTCATTTGCGGTTTCTTCAAATGCATTAGAGTTCTAATTTAGGGAACTATTATCAAATAATTTAGTAAGTAGATAGTAGTTTAAAAACATCCTAAACTTAAAGTTAATCAATTTTAATTGTTACTTTTTCGTATACGTAATATACAGAAAATGCAATAAGCGTTAACAAGAAAAAACACACCTTGTGATTGATGAATCTTTACGTTTAAGATCTCTCTGAGTACGAAAAACACATTTTTGGAAGATGTTCGTCAGTCTGTCTGTCTATCGAAGACAGCACAAAAAACGCTTTGAAATTAGACGGTTGAAATTTGGTATAAAGGTTTTATGCCCAAATTCTAAATTTCTTTTTCCAAATTTTTAATAAAATACATTTAGGAAAGATCGGTTATTTGATTAAAAATTACAGCACCATAACTACGAAATATATATAATGCTAGGTTCATAGAATTAACGTCTGTAGTGTAAACACCTATCAAATTTCGAAACAAATTTAACAACGGGTTGACCATCTGTCGGTCTGTACTTTCAGAAACATATAAGCAGGCGTCCTTGCACAGAGGCAGCTCGTTCTTTCTAGTGATCTAGGTATCCCAGGTTCGAGTCACGGTTAGGGCATGGTTGTTCTTCTGTGTAGTATCTGTGAGATGTGTGAATGTACCCCCCTCTGTAAAAAGGGATTGTGAAAGCGAGTACGATGAGTGTGTAGTTAATTTGTATTCTTGGTCCTAGTTGGCTTTTATTCAAAAACAAAAGACGCTCATTCGGCTTAAAATCACCGATGGCCGTCAACGCGCTTGTCCACGGCAAGTGCCATTAGTAACAACAACAAACAGCAGAAAAATATAAACGGGATGAATAATAAATAACATGGCCAAAAAATAGAATGAAATTTGTATTTTTGATTTTGTTACTGTAAATGCAGTTTTGAGTTGAATTTTTCTTTCAATCGGTTGGGAAAAATGTTCTGAAGTACAGATTCGTTTTCTACCTACGTACCATTAACTTCATATCAGCGATTAATCTCCAAAAAAATCGCTAAGAGTCACAGGATAGCTTCAGTACAAATGTAAAATTCACGCCAAAGGTTAATATTTCGTCACTAATGTACGTCAATGCCACTCATGGCGTTCTCTAGAATAACAACTTTATTAAAGAGTTTGCGAGAATGTTTTGGGGAGATTACTCTCACTGATTTTCAGTAGATAATTCTTTATTACTTGTTATGAATTTATACAGCTTGCATGAACTGTCTCTGAATAAAGGAAAAAAGCAAAAAATTTCATCTGAAGTATATATGATGCATGTGCCCCGAACACAATTCATTTTACATCAGAATATTGAAATGCTTCATTACAATTAGTCGTTCATCTCTTTAGTTTAAATTGCCTATTTACTTTTCCCATTATTTTTAACTCTTTATATCAGGCTTCTATCTCTATAGTTAATTTATTATAATAAGTAATACAACTGCGCGACAAATACTTCTCATGAATTCAGGCACCAAAACTCGATTACAAACATAATTCAATAATTATCAATAAGATGTATTCACTTCGAAACGCATTATGCCATATTTTTAAAACTGAAAACCAATTTTTATGGAAGATTACCGTAGAATGTATTCTAGAATTATCAATAGAATGTATATTCTTCGAAAAGCGCAATTCCATAATTTTGAAACTAGAAAACAATTTATAGGTTGATTCCAATAGAATGTATTTAGTTATTGCCAATAGAATGTATTCACTCCGAAAAGCATGATACCCTATTCTTGAAACTTGAAAACAGTTTGTACGCAGATTCCCATAGAAGGTATCTGGCAATTACCAATAGAGTATATTATGTATTCACTCTGAAAAGCATGATGCCATATTTTTGAAACTGAAAAGCAGTTTCTTGGCATATTCCAATAGAATGTATGTAGCAATTGCCAATAGAATGTATTCACTCCGAAAATCGCGGTGTCTTATTTTTGATACCGAAAAAACAGTTTCTAGGCAGATTCCTTTAGAATGTATGAAACACTTGCTCAATAGAATGTATTCACTCCAAAACGCATAATGTCATATTTTTGATACCAAAAAACGGTTTCCAGACAGATTCCCATAGAATGTATTCTAGAATTACCAATAGAATGTATTCACTCCGAAAAGCATGATGCCATATTTTTGAAACTGAAAAGCAGTTTCTTGGCATATTCCAATAGAATGTCTGTAGCAATTGCCAATAGAATGTATTCGCTCCGAAAATCACGGTGTCTTATTTTTGATACCGAAAAAACAGTTTCTAGGCAGATTCCTTTAGAATGTATGAAACACTTGCTCAATAGAATGTATTCACTCCAAAACGCATAATGTCATATTTTTGATACCAAAAAACGGTTTCCAGACAGATTCCCATAGAATGTATTCTAGAATTACCAATAGAATGTATTCACTCCGAAAAGCATGATGCCATATTTTTGAAACTGAAAAGCAGTTTCTAGGCAGATTCCAATAGAATGTACGTAGCAATTGCCCAATAGAATGTGTTCACGCCAAAAAGCATGGTGCTATTTTTTAAACTGAAAAACTATTTTTAGGCAGGTTCCAATAGAATGTAACAAGCAATTACCAATAGAATGTATCTAGCAATTAACAATAGAATGCATGTAGCAATTGCCAATAGAATGTATTCTCTCTAAAAAAACATAATGCCATATTTTTGATACCGAAAAACAGTTTCTAGACAGATTCCCATAGAATGTATTCTAGAATTAACCATAGAATGTATTCACTTCGAAAAGCATAATGCCATATTTTTGTTACCGAAAAACAGTTTCTGGGCATATTCCAATAGAATGTATATAGCACTAGCCCAATAGAATGTATTCACTCCAAAACGCATGATGCCATATTTTTGAAACCGAAAAATAGATTTTGAGCTGATTCCTATAGAATGTATCAAGCGATTACCAATAAAATGTATCTAGCAATTACCAATAGACTGTATCAAGCAATTGCCAATAAAATGTATTCCCTCCAAAACGCATGATTTGAAACCGAAAAACAGATTTTGAGCTGATTCCAATAGAATGTATCAAGTATTTACCAATAGAATGTATTCACTTCGAAAAGCATGATTACATGTCTTTGAAATTGAATTTTTTTAAGGAAGCTTCAAATGTAGGAATTTCTTCTCTTTTTTTTCCAAATTTCAGGTTCATGCTCGGCAAGATGATCTTGGCCGGGGTGGTGACGAGGAGAGTTTGAGGACCGGCAACGCAGGTGCCCGGGTCGGGTGTTGCGTCATTGGTGCAGCTAGACTCCAATAATTGCAATCTCTTTCTAATAATTGCAATTATCTCACAATTCTAATGTATTTTTTCTCACATGTTCAATAAAAAAATATTCTTTCTTTTTTTTCTTCTGTTTGTTGTCATCGGAGCAACGAAGCTTCAGTTATCACATTGTGTTTCTTTTTATCTCAAATCTGTAACGTATTTTTTCATATTTTCAATAAAAAAAACAAATGTTAATTTGTTTTTTCTTCTTTCTCATTGTTTATTTTTGAACAATCATGAAATGAGTGGTGTTGTAGTATTTACGAATTTAATGAATGGAACTTTTCATTTCTATTAATTCAACAATTCTAACAATCATTAACAAATATAAAATTTTATGTTTATCAAAATGACTGCTTCTTTAATAGGTTTTGTAAACAATTAATCTAGAACAGGGGTCCTCAAACTTTTATACATTGCGACCCCCTTTTTAAACTAAGTATTTTGGCAATCCCCTAAAGTTTTAACGCTGACTAAAATTTAGATAGAGATTTTTAAAATTTTACACGTACTCAAGAGTTTGTAGAGTATGTGTCGGGTATTGGCGCCACATCCCTTAACACTTCATCTTTCTCCTTACTAGTATCATCTCATCTCGAAACTTTGATCGAACAGTTTACAGATTACATTCCTTTTAAGGATATCAATGGGGTTGTGTGGGTAGTCAATTCGTTCAGTGAGCAAGCCGTAACAAAAGCTGAGCTAAGTGTCCATCATCATGATCAACTGATAGACATTTCAAGTGATCAGTCAGCTAAAGTGACTTTTTACAAGGCTTATATCGACAAATTTTGGATAGGTATTAAAACAGAATACCCATAACTGTCAACTACAGCATTAAAAACTTTGATGAACTTTACTACAAATTACAATTGTGAACAAGGATTCTCCATAACGATAAATTTAAAAACAAAACCAAGAAATCGTTTGACACTGGAAAAGGACATTGTTTTGTGTGTTACAAAGCTCATTCCAGACATTAAACAATTGGTTAATTCCAAACAAGCTCATGTATCCCATTAACTAATAGAACACAAAAACCAACTTGTATCTGTACTTTTTTAAAATGAAAACTACAGAAATAAATTAATTTTCTTTAAACTTTTCTTCCACAACTCGCGACTCCCCTGGGGGTCTCGACCCACCTCTTGAGAACCCCTGATCTAGAACACTGATTTTAAAATATGTGTCGAAATATGTTTATCTATAACTGTAAATAAAATAGTAAAATATGTTTATAACATGATATTTTATGTATATATAAAGCAAGATATGCTAGCACGGCAATTATTTTAATTTGTCTAACTAAATTATGAGAATAATTAAATAATGAGAGAATAAAAAAAAACACTGAATAATGCTGTTTGAAAAATAAATCAAAAGTAAATAATTTAAGAGAAGTAAATAAATTAAATAAGGAAGAATTGATGAATTGCTAGTATCTATTTTTTTTTATTAAGAAATAAATTTTTAGCCTATGAAATCTCTTCAGGTTCATAAAAAATGCAAGGTTTTCTATTTTTACATTTTTTTTCTCTAAGAGTATTGAGTGATTTGAAGATCAAACTCAGTTATTCAGTTTCAACTCCAAACAGCTTAAAATCGTCTGCCGATTTCAACGTGATTCCACTGAGCGAAAACAGATTTTAATAGTTGAATCTCCTTAAAAGGTTATAATTAATAATTTGATTTTTTTATCTTTAATTCCATGTGATTTCATAATACTTATGAGACGAATAATGGTGGTTATTTAACTGGAATTTCAGAATAGAAGTAAATCATGCAATGATGTAAAATGTCATATATTATCTATAATTATTATAATCTTGGAGTAATTAGTATTTTATTGCATGTAAATCACAAGTATGGTACGTTAAAATTTGCGAAATCTAACAGTTGTCATTTTTAAGCTATTATATTTTATTAAGAGAAAACTCTGTGGAAAAGAATAATAATAATAGAGTATAAAGACATAAAAGCAAATAAACTATTAAAAACACTACGCATTTAAATCAGTATAATTAACATTATGTTTGGATAAAAAATGAGCATAAATAACTAAAAAGGTATATGGATATTGATTAATTAAAATTCAGATTATCATTGGATGAGTAACAAAAATATTTAAAGGTGAAATAAACCTTTAAACAGAAATATTGTTGTACGATAATGTTTTAAACTGAATTCTTCATATATTATTTATTTTTAAAATTTACTCTTAATAAAATAGTAAAGCTAATATTGGAAGAAAAAGGAAAAATTTAATATTATCATAATGAATGTTATAAACAATGTGGGCGTACTTACCTTTTGCTCAGAAAATACCTACTTATGAAAGAAGAATTTCGGGTTACTTGTTTCAAAAATAAGGATTTATTTTACATCTATATTACAATTAAGTTATAAGAGCTCCACCGGGAGTGGGGTAAAAGTTACACGACACAACCTCACAGCATCCTGTCAAACCGACGACTCCCTTATTCCTTCTCTCCTCTCGAATGTTCATTACTTTCTTAGTCTTCAAATCCAATATGGCGCCATCTCTTGGGAGATGGGTAAATTAAATTTAGTTTGTCACTATGTGAGTTACAATTAATAAATATTTTAAACAAAACATGGTATACAACAAAATTGGTATCAATGAAAAGCTTATTTTTCAAATATTAAAATGCTTAAAAAATGGTATTTGTGGAGTTATATGCTTCCCAATTCCTGAGTTGAGTCGTTAAAATTTTAATTAGTTTTCAATGAAAATATAACGAAAAAGATTAAAATGAAATCTGCTATGCATATTTCGATGTATCATGTCAGAACATAATTTCATGAACGACCAAGCACCACGTGCTCGTGCAAGTTAAATTATATTTTTTATTCATTTTAATCGTTTCATCGAATGAGTCACTTTAGTATAACTTTGTCTCGCATTTATTTTTTTTTAAAAAATATCACATTTCCTATCTATTTCATTTCATAAAATCATGTGCTCAAAATGACATTGTTCTAGTTTTTATTTGCTGTAGTAATTTCTTTTAAAATCAGAGATTTTGTAAATGCGATGGCAGCGCGTCATTAAAAGATGATTTTTTCAGATGCTCGTGCGGATAATAAAATTTTTATTTTTCACCTACGGATTTTTGTTGACGCCAGAAACCTCATTCTACAAACAAAATTATGCTCTGACATGATAAAATTTGAAAACTTAAGAGACATCCACTACCAAAGAAATAACTACAGGTCAAATTTAGTAGCTAAAAGTTTCACCAGTCGGGCCAGAAAAGCATTATTGATGTTTAGTTTTTCCTATGCACGCCATATGATAAAGTTCACAGATAATATGAGAGCGTAAATTTGTTCTTCATGAAAAAAAGTTATGTGTTAAAAGTTGGCATTGGACAATTAGCTCTAAAATGCTAAAAAAGCTAAAAAACAATACATTAAATAAAATGGCTGTTGTTTAACAATACCGATGAATAATATTCATTAGATACTAGCAGTACCATCACAGCGTTGCCCGTGGCAAATGCATCCAAGCAGAAAAATTAGCTCTAAATTTAAATCTATTCACCACCAGATTTGACATGGGAGCGTTACGCAACATCAAACAACACAAAAATATATTTAGAAATTATCAAAAATAGTTACAAAATTTTTTATTGTACAAATTCAGAAATATTTTGACTATTACAAATGTAAAAATATAAGTCCGTAGACAAAACACATTATTTCATGATTGGATTTCCTTCCTTTCGGTGTCATGAGATTTGAATCCCTTTTAAAAATCAGACACAAACAAAGAAATGCAACGCACATACATACCACAGGTTTTGCTATTTGCACATGCGCTGTTTGAGGTTTTCACATATGCGAGGGTAAGTCAAAATCGCAATTATAAAGTTTTCTCTTTTATTTTGAAATGATTTTAATGTACTAAAATCTTTCCCAATAAATGTTTTACAAAATGGTATAACTATCTCCACTATTCTTAAATTATTTGTCGAGTTTTTGCAGTTCCAACATACAGAGGCTTTCAGGAGAATTCATTTTAGATGTTCATTTCATGTATAGATATGCAATGCTAGGCATTGTTAAAACATTTCTTCCAAGAATAACTGTTAACCTGAGGTTCATTTCATAAAATGAAACTAAATTATGTATATATTCACTATTATCAAAAATAAATTTCAATTATAGGAAGATAAAATTAAATGGAACTTTTATCACCTCTGAGCCATTTGCATATATTTGGTTCTTTCTTCAATGAGCACTATTTTTTAAATTTTCATTTTTTTGAGAATATATTCATAATTTATCTAAATCGTATTAAAAATGTTTTTATCAACTTAGTTTTACTGGTATATTCTTTGACTATATGTTAAAATAGCAACATATAGTCAAATACCTTCATTTCACCCCTCTCTATAGATATTCAATTTTTTAAATACATATGAACATGGCATTTAATAAAAATAATATATTTGAAGAAAATTCTAACAATATATTTACTAAACTAAATTTTTTTATTTTAATAATATTTTATTTTATAATATTTATTTTTAATTCAATATTATAAGTAATATTTTCCCTTAAATTAATACAAACAACACTTGTTCATTTTAACAAGCTTTTATTTTCAAACAACATTTTGTAATTTAATATTACAAATATTACATTTCCCGCCATTGGATATTAGTTAGCACCTCAGCTTAAATCAATATTTTATTACACATTAATACATTTTATTATTGATTATTATATGATTTGGCTTTAAAAATATTAAAATAGAATATTATCCTCAAGTATGGGTGATATATTGATTTAAAAAATTTAAACATCAGAAAGGGAGGGAAGTGTCATTTGAAATATTACATCTTTATAAACAAGAAACAAGCTAAGTTAAACATAAAATACTTAAAAATATAGAAAGACATGATTAAATATATTCAAAAGACTATTGTCTACTCCGGCAAAATCCTGATTATGAAATCACTGTACCAATAAACGGTGGACAGTTTCAGTTTCTCTTTCAAGGCCACACAAGTATTCTAAAGAGTTTATCACAGTTTTTTAATGGCAAACACATACTGACTACCAATTAACATGTGAACGCCACAGCACAAGGTTTGGCGGGTACTTTCCCTGCCTTGATCAGTGCAACAATAACTTTTCAAGAGTTATTAAACAAACCAAGCACGTTTCTACAAGGAAAAGTCTGATAGTGGTCTGATCCATAAAATTCAGTTTCACCATTTCTTTAAAACATCATTATCTTTAATTGCCTTTTGCCAAAAATATTGACAACTGAAGTTTGATTCATAACAAGTTATATAACAAAGATTACTTAAGCACGTAGAACAATTCACCAAAGATTTATTTTTATTTTTTTCTTTAAAGTCTACTATACTCTACTATATTTTCCTTGAGATGTTACCACATTTTCTATTAAAATCTTTCTTTACCAAACCTGTTAAAGCAAACAGAAATCCTATTCCATAATCATTAGATCGCCGATGTCCAGGGGCTAGGGACTTTCCCCGTGATCTGGGAGTTCCTGGTTCGAGTCTCGGTTCGGTCGTGGTTGTTCTTTATCTGTTCTATCTGTGAATGTGCCCAATGAGTAAAAAGGGGCTGTACAAGCGAATGTCTTATGTCCTGTGTTGTCTTCTTCTGAAAGCCTCGTGTTAGTGGAGAACGGGGATTTCTGAATGTTAAATAAAGAAAAGTCATTAGATTATCAGACCTGACTGCCTTACTTTTAAACTTTTTTATATAAGAAATATAAAAGAAGATTCAAACTCGTGACAAGTCCCCAGATTTCAGAGATCCTCCTGAGTACAAAAAGCACATTTTTGGCAATCTATCTACTGTTCATTGAGTCTACCTGTCTGTCTGTGTATGGGATGGTAAAGTTCCTCCGTCTTTTCCGCGTGTGACTTTTAGACGGTTGACGCCCTGTTATACGTTTAGGCCTGAATGCTCATTTTAAATCTAATATCGGTCGGCGACTACGCCAATCGGGATGATTGTGTTGAAAGTAATGGAGGAGACGATCTTGTTCTAGATTAATATATTATTTGTATATTCACAGCAGATTAAATTAAAATAAAACATGAAAAGAAAAAGAAATTAGTCTCTCTCATTAATGGCGAATCGCACCGACCTATTTCTCCTTCGCTCCTCTCTCGCTTCTTCTTCGGTCCTCACTTGGTTCGACCCTTTGGTACCACGTGACCTTTAGCCTCCTGGCAGGTATGTTATCGTCTCCGTTGGGAGGAGAGGAGCGGGCCTGATAGGGATGATAACTCAAACACGCTTTGAACTAGATGGCTGAGATCTTTTATATCGAATTATGAAGACATTTATTGATTTCTATCAAATTTTGAACTCTGGATGTGTTTTTTTGGCTATGAATGCAAGTGAATTCAACTTCTAGAAAACTCAAATATCTGAATACAATTTAGTACACATGTTTCCCATTTAAAATATGTTTGAAGTGCCAAAAACCACAACAGTCAACACCTACCTAATATCGTGTAGACCCCCAACGAGCAATCAGATGAATCCAGCACGACGTGGCATGGATTCAACTTTGTTCAGGTTTTCTGTACACAGTTCACACCATGATTCTTGCAGTGCAGTCCACAAAGCTATGGGTATGAGAGGTAGTGGAGATCTCCAAAAGACAGTACATTGCAAACATTCCAGATATGGGCGATAATGCTCCTACCAGGAGGGTGATAATGCTCCTATCAAGAGAAGGAAAGAAATTCAGAAGAATGCTCCTCAAGCCACTCGGTAGCTACTGTAGACCTGTGGGGTGGCGCATTGTCCTGTTGAACCACCCAAATCCATCAAAATGCAGATAGGACATGAATGCATGTTGAGGGTTAAAAAAGATGTTAAAGCCCCACTGATGGGCTTTAACATCTTGTTGAGTAACATATCATGGTTGAGTCTGCACACATCAATGGTAACATTTATACCACTACACAAACCCTTTACCCTCATAGAGCCTCCAGTAACTTGAAGAACTCCCTGTAAGCATGAGAAATCCAAAGATTCATGGAGTTTTCTCCACATCCGTATACGGCCATCCACTCGATATACTTGGGAGGTGCAGAGCTTTGTAACTCATTGAGTCACCAATGGTACATGAGATGATTTGCGGCTGTGAAAGCCCTTTTTTATTAGGTTACGTTGCATAGTGCGTATGCTGACACTTGTTGATGGGCCTCACTCACATCCGTAGCAATTTGAGGAAATGCTGAATGTCTGTCTTGTACAACATTTCTTTTTATCCCGTTTTATCAAGCCTTTTTTTAAGTTGCACCACTGTCGGATATTTGATGTTTTATCGGAAACCTGGTATTCGCGGTACATCCTAGAAATAGTCAGGGCTGAAATTCAAATTTCCTCTTTACAGCGGAAATGTTGTGATCCCTCTCTCGTGCGCCATCAATTAGTCACCGTTAACATCCCTAATTTTATACGGAGAAAGGGGGATAAAACATTTATTGGAGAGTATACTAGAAAGTTTCAGGGAGACCACTCCCTATGGTTTCATCAGGACTTCACAATATTGATGATGAACAATTTTTGGAAATGTCGCATTTCAAAAGCAGTTTTGATTTAATAATGCCAGGAGCATCGCAAAAATACTTTTGAAGTAGAGCACACTTTGGATAACTCCAAAGCCATTAATGTGCCTCCACTGAATTTCATTGGATGAACTGGGATGGGTATTCGAATACTTTAATGTAACTGAAATTTATGCGGATTCTGTGTGTGGTTCAATATTAAGTACTATTTTGGAATAGTTTATATTCTTTTGCAGACATAAATGTCCAACAATATATATCAAACATTATGCTAGTTAACACTTGGCCAGTTATAAGATGACCTTCAGACCTGCATTGAAAAGTTGAAAAATGCTGATCGGTCGACGACAATTAACTATTCAGACAGGACAACATGCCCGAGTATTGTAATTTTTCTTAATGCACATGCGTTTATAAAATTTGGCCAGTATTTTCAGAGTGAAAAAATTGATCAATAAATTAATTCCGGCCTTTTTTGCTCTTTGTTCTCTCTGATGCGATATTGCGTTTCTTTTTCATTTTTTTGCCATTTCTTTTCTATAATTTTCCAAATATATGTATATTGACCTTTTTTTATTTCACCATGTTTTTTTTTGTTCAAATATGCATTATTTTAATGCGATGTGCAGTGGAAAAGATAAATTCAGGGACGCCAAAAGGGCAATTTATAGCAAAGCAATGGAACACATGAAAATATCTTATGGAATGGTGGCAAACATACATCAGACCCTTTTTGCGCATGCGCTATCTACTGGCCGAGTGTAAATCCACCTTTAGAGTAAGCTTCTTTAAAATAAGTAGGATTTATATATAGATACGGAAATTTGATCATTTTCAGTAAATTATGTAGATGTAATATGAAAGATGCTGCAAATAAATAATCAAAAAAAAGAAAAGTAAAATTATTTTCTTTTTATATATTTTCCATCTTTTCTGTGGTAATAATTTTTTTTGCTTTACAGGTAATCTTGCTTGCAGTAATTGCTTTCGAAACTTATTCAAGGTAATTTTAAGTAATTATGAATTGTTAAATGAGCATGTTTTCTGTATAGAGCTTTAGCAACTACTTGAACTTATTACTACTTATTAATCTCAAAATACTTTAGTATAGGATCATCAAGTACTTACAAATTCAGACAAATTTGGACATTTTTCTGAATTTTGCTTCCAAATCAGAATAACATCAGACTTCTATTAACTTCATTTGCCTATTATAAGGAACAATTTGTTCATCAAATAAAAAAATCGAAAAAAAATTTGGAGTGAAGGATTTAAACCTGTAAGTACTGTTAAATGTACAGTTTTAAAGCGAAACAAATTTTTTCCGATTGTTTATGTCTAGATAAAATTTTTTACCTAGACCGTAATATTCATGTTCAGTTAAATTTTTTAAAAGCAAATAAAAAGGGATGAAAACTTTAATAGCATTTACTATTTTTATACTGTATGGACCTCAAAAGAATGCATTCATTACTATCGGAATAAATACTTACAGATTTTCTTTCGAAACATTTATTATATCTAGCAGATTATTTTAAATTGAAGAAAGTGCTTTGTGCCATCAGTTTTCATCTTTGTTCGATCTATATTGTTGTTGTTTCCAATGGCACTTGCCACAGACAAGCTCGGTGAGGTAATCAGCGATTTAAGCCTAATCAGGGTCTCTTGTTTTGTGGTAGCATCGACTAGTAACTAGAGTACGACTCTTGTTACTCACTCATCAAAATCGTTTGCAGAACCCCTTCTGACAAGGGGCACATTCACACACCTCACAGATAGAACACAGAAGAACCAACATGCCCGAACCCAGAACACGGGGAAGACACACTACCTCTATGCCAGGACGCCGGCTTTTGGATTTATAATCTGCTTTATATTGTTATAACCGATCCTCTCAATCGACCGAGAAACCTTAGATCTCAATACCTCTCAATACCTCAATACATTTTTTGCTGGCTTAACATCCCGCAAAAAAGTAAAGAGCCTTAGACGATTTGAACAATTGACAGTTTCTCTTCAACTTCTAACAACTATAGATTGGTCTATCTATATTAGCGATGGTTTTAACAGACGTCTCTTCTTTCCTAAAGCATTTTCACCCATTTACTATATAGAACAACAATGCAGTATATTCTATATGCTTAATAAACTGTCTGTTATCTGTTTTTCTCATATTCGGTTATTGTTTAGTATACGTGTCCTTAAATTTTATAACAATATTTATATATATAACTATAAGAATTCTCTTTTTTGAGCGTAGAAATATCTGCACCACAAAAGAAATAATTTCACCTTAATACTATTAAAAGATGTATAAAGGCAAAAGAGCTTTTTCTTAAATCCTTATAATACAAACTAAATAATTTTACTATGGCGCATAATAAGTAAGAATTTCACAAAATTAAATTTATATCCTCCTAAAAGTTTATAGATTATAAATTAATATCGATTATTATTGGTAAAAGGTATTATTTGTTCCTAAAAATTCTTGAAATGAAATAGTTAATTTTAATAAATTATAACTTTTATGTATTTTTATTAAGAAAGAAAACACATAAAGAGTATAAGTAATAAGTTCATAAAAATTGGCCTAAGTAGCTAAGGATTTTTAAAATTAAACTCATTAATTGCTTAATTATTAAATCTCACTGATTGTTTCCAATTTTACGCACACTTATAAATAAAATACCATGAAAAATGTTGAGTTACTAATCAAATTTAAATAAACTGATCAATGATTACAATTTTAAAGGTTTAAAATTTGATTTTTTTTATGTAATTAGTGAAGCTAATTCAGGTAAAAAAATGAACTGAAGTTTGACCTATTTTTGATAAACCCCGTTACTATTATACGTTCTCTGAAAGGGTTGCAACCACACTATTCAAAATGTCTAAAAAATGGACAGCTTAAAAAAAGTTTAAGATGAAAATGATATCAGTTAGAAAGTTACTTCTAATCTTCATCAAGTTATCTTTACTTTTGCATTTAATACTCACTAGAGGGCAGCACATCATCTTTGTATTTCATCAATTGATACTTGTTGATTTGTTTCAAGTTTCGTGACTTAATTTTGAAAGTCGCACAATATTCTACATTTTGTTAGATTTTTTAAAATAAATTCCGTAAAAGACTTTTAAGATTTTTTACATGATTTGAAAGGTCTAAGAAATATATTATCGAAAGCACTTTGAGGGTCAAGAATTGGAAAATGTTCAAATTTAGCTAAAGAAATAACATAATAAATGCCGCAAAAGAGAACAGATTTATATAAAATATGTTATTTATTGTATTATTTTTCTTTATTCTGTTTCAAAAGGGAGCTAATAAAATTGCTATGATATATCTATGATAAGTTAATGTTATCTGGATTTTAAAATAGAAATATGATGTAATCAAAAAGTGTAGTTGCGAATGGGTAAGAGGATTATAAATGATCTGCACTGTAGCTTTATGGAGTGTTACCGAAAAAAGTTAAGTATCCCTCTTAAAAAAAGGGGGGTAACACTAGATAAAATAGAGCAAATATAAAATCATTCATATTTTACAGATAATTATTAATGTTAGTGAGGTGAGAAAAAATCATATTACAAGTAATAAAAATCATGCTCATAAGTAAATTAATATCCTTATAATCATAATGCTGCAAAACTAATGTTGACACTTCTTTACGGTATTGAAACAAGGGTGGATTTAGATAATTTGGGAACAGGGACGGCCATTTGGGGGAGTGTGACGGATTCTAAGCAACGGATCCCCGTGATTGAGAAGGGCCTCAACATTATCAAGAACTAAAACAATGTTCTGAATAGTAATAGCGGGATGGAAAGAAGAGAGGAAGAAAAATAACTGAAACAACGCTCAACACATACTGCAATATATATTAATTTATAATTATGATTTATTTTTAAGTGTATTAATTGTTAAAACTTTTCTTTATATTCCAGTTGCTATAATAAATGCAGAGCGCTCTTTCATCATTCCCTTAAAATCAATAAAGAACTGTTTTCGATCAAGTATATGTAAATAAAGCTTAAATGCAATTCCTATAGTAAGCATCAAAAAAGAAATTGAAAAAATAAATAAATTCTGAAGTAATTAATAGCAAAAACTAAATTGCACGTTAAATAAACAAGCAATAATTTTACACACACACACACACACACACACACACACACACACACACACACACACACA
>JAOUZG010017399.1:5859850-5871490 GCA_026289955.1 Argiope argentata
TATCTATCTATCTATCTATCTATCTATCTATCTATCTATCTATCTATATTATTTCTTTAATATGAGGGTTAAGAAAAATTAAATTGAATTTGTGCACGTGTAACAATTTTACACTCAACATTTCCTATCTGACATATATCTTCATAACTTTAACTTACTCAGATTTTAGCGCTTTCATTATTATTAGCTTTATTTAGCGCTTTCATTGTTTATTTCCAACAAACAAACAAACAGAGTACAATAACAAAAACAGCAACAACAAAAAGGCTTGAGAAAACATAATTTACTTTCAACTAAGACTGAGAAAAGGTTTAAATACTTTTTTCAAGCGAAACAAAATATTTTCCTTTCATCTAAATCAACACGGATATTTTTCACTTTCGTTGCAAAGAGGTTTTTCTCTTAAAAAATTAACATAAAAAAATAATTGAAAGAAGAAAAGTGATACTGTAAGTGATTCTGTAAAATAGTGTTAAAACAATCACCATTAATTAAATATCATCGAATGTGGAATAAAAGAATGCTTTCCTATCTCGAATGAATGGAATATAAAAAAAACATTCTATTTCATTTCTGAAATAACAGATTTTCATAACTTTACTACACAACTGAGAATGAATTAAAATACTAGCATTTACATTTACTATAAGGAGTGAAAGAATGGGAATGTTTTTAAATGATAACAAACAATAAATGCGAGAATAAAACTACGTAAATACATTTGTATTTGAATAAAAAGAAATGCGAAAATGATGACATTTATGCTTAGCTGCGCATAAAATCTTACTTTTTTTTTATTTTAAGAATGCAATAAATAAGCTAAAAATGAAACAAGTTCTTAGCATGGAAGCAAAATAATTCTATTTTCATTCTGTTCCTACTATTAGCTCACACACACACTCTCTCTCTGTATATCTTATATAAATTTTCAGTCGTTAATAAAATACTTTTTATTCATTAAATTTAAAATTTTTAAACTTATAGTAGAGAATATTTGATGTTAATACAGTTTTTTGAAATATTAATTCTTTAATTTTTTATTAATGAATTAAAAACTAGCTTTCCCGCCAAAAATCTTCGTTTCCTCACCGCTAAATAAGTAATGAATTCATTTTTCCCCCACACGCTAATGAGGTTAGGATTAACGTGTTTTCTGCCGATTATTTTAAACGCTTCTGCTTATTTTCATAATGTTTGATGCATTTAAAATTAAACATTGTTAATTAATCGAATTTTAGATTCACTTTGAAGTGCTTTCGAATTTAAATAACACAGAATACAGAAAATTAGAAATTTCTAATCTGTATTTGTTACCTCAATTAGTGTAGAAAAATCACACATTTTGTGTTGTCACAATTGGCTTTGAATCCTCAACTGACTATGAAAATTCAATGCTATTATAATTTTTTGATCAATTATTTATAGTAATTGTAATTGTTATACCGGTACAGCCTGGTTGGTATGGCGTTGGATTCGCATTCCTTCGGCTGTGAGTTCTGTTCCCTTTCTGTTTTGACGCTTAATATTGGGAATTTGTTATATTTATATTAATTGCAAATTATTTAATAAAAAGTAGCTAAAATAAAACTTTTCTTTGTAGATCTAAGTAGGAATAGATTTAAAAAAATTGCTTTTATATTACTTGTTTACGTTTTGGTGCTCTTTCGTTACGTATTTGAAACAGAAATGTTCCTTCTATTTTGTTTTTCTTGCTGCATCAATTAAAAATATTTATATTTTAAATTGATGCATCAAGAAAAACTTCTCGTGTGAAACTTCTCGTTATTGTCTTCCTCGTGTTCTGAAAGTCCCGGGTTCAAGTCCTGGTTTCTGCATGGTTGTTCCTCTGTGTGCTGTTTTTGAGATGTGTGATTGTGCCCCCCCCCTTGTAAAAAGGGCTTGTGCAAGCAAATGTGGTGAGTGTGTAGCTAAGTTGTACTCTTGGCCTTAGTTGGTGCTACTTCAAAAACAAGAGACGCTCCATTCGGCTTAAATCTATTGCAGTATCAGCGGGGGCTTGTTCATAGGCAAGTGCCGTAAGTCACAACAACAGTAAGAATTATTTTAATATAACCTACTTTTTATTTCCCGTATATAAAATATATGATGGCTAAATATTATAATAAAAAGATTAGAATTCGAAATTTTGACAAATTTCCATATTACAGATCACACGGCGTTCAAAAACACATTTTTGGATTTATACATGTCCTATGTGTGACTATAACTCAAGAAAACATTGAAATAGAGGACTGAAATCTAAAACGATCCCTGCTTAAAATTTATAGATTAAAGCTTCATAATCCCGATAATATCTAGGATACTGTAGTATACTTTTGGTATTGTGGTTATGTTACTCAGCTACTGGCCATAGCATTGCGAATTCGTACTGTTATCTCCAAAAGTCACAGGTATATGATTATGTTTACTTCTGCAATTTTGAATCAATATGATTTGACAACTATCCCCCACATAATTACATCATTTCCGTAGAGTATTTATTGAGCCAAACAATATAATATATTAATTTTTCTCCTCGGAGGCTACTGTTTATTTCTAACGTTTAGACGTTAATTATTTAGAATAGATATCCTAAAAAAAGAATAAGTTATTATTTTGTAAGAATATATTTTATGGGATTATCCATTATTGATCAAACCAAAACGTTATTTAATAAATAAAGATCTTAAACTAAATTTTTTTTACATTAAAAATACGAATACAGAAAATAAAAAATGAGAGAAGAGGGTTAAGCTTCCCTAAAAGGAAGCTAAAGAAAAAACATACAAACAAGCACAAAAAAAAAGAACGCATCAGATACAAATAATAAATGTTAGCCCACAGTAAATTAGGAGGTGGTTGCTATCTAAACACCCCATTATTTTTCCACGGTAAACTAGCAAATTTCACTAAGCTCCTCTTAAAACTCCGTGTGAGTGTCTGTTTACATATTTTGGCTCCCCCATAAAATCATCGCCGTTCGACCTCCCGGCGGCGCCATAAACTTGGAAAATGATCTCATTAGCTGGATTTAATGCACCCTCGGATGCAAGAAAAAAAAGATCTCGAGCGATATTTCCCCCCTCTCAACTCGATTCAGAAGAGAGAGAAAACACGATTAATACAATGAATGAAGAATGGTCGCCACATTTACGCTAAGGGAACAGTGAAAATGAGCCACGTACGATAGCTTGTTAGTTCATGAGATAAAAACTTTTTCTCATTTTTGGATGAGAAAAAAATTTATGATAAACCCTTCTTCCAAAACAGGACACAATAGATTTCAAGTTCTTTTTCATATCGCGAGTATTTATATTCTGGTGAAAAACGAGCCATTAATTCAATTCCTTTCGCCCTGGGGTAAAATTCTCTCTGTAAGCAGAGAGTCTTAATGCATGGATTGTTTTAAGTTTTTCGGTTTAAAGTAGCCTGATAAAGTGCCTGACAAATCCTTCAAAATTCTTTTATTTGTAAAAATTGTATATTGAGATTTTTTAAAGGAAGGATTGAAAGTTTTTTAAGATTCAAATTCGGGTAGTTTTAAAAATTTATAAGACCCTATTTCCAGCTTCTTTCACCATCGAAACACTTGTGGTGAAAGCCTGGTTGGTTGGTGTCGCGTACATTTGAAGTTGTAGCGATTGAAGGTCGTGGTATGAACCTGTGACGTTTGGGCCTGTAGCCGAGTAGCATACCGATCAAGCAAAAGGGACCCTTTAGCTCGAAGGATATTGGCTTATAAGGCTAACGGTACAGTACTTCCCCACCAGTGCGTCGGCAAAGAACCGAACGATGTGTATTGTGCCAAGTGTTATGGCGAGATGCTGATTACTCGTCAAGTGGGTATGACGATTTTGTTTGTTTGTTTTGCTTTTAGCTTTCGTCAAGTGAGTCTGACGATTTTGCTGCGTGTAGATGACGCCACGACTGTTGCGGAAGGTTGCGTTGTCAAGGTCACCAATGTAGCGATTGAAAGTCGTGGTACGAACCTGTGACGTTTGGGCCTGTAGCCGAATAACATACCGATCAAGCAAAAGGGACCCTTCAGCTGGAAGGATATTATTTGGCTTATAAGGCTAATGCTTTAAAGTCAAGTCAAATTACTCCACGTGCCAGAATCATGACCTTGGCCATGTCCACAATCTTCTCATTGTAGAGGTCTCCCCGAAAGAGAATTCATCAATGGCCTGCAAGCTTCTTATGACGGCCGGGCAAGAAAAGATGTGTTTCGGGTTAAGTTACTCCTCTGGGCAGTTCATACATATTTTGTAGGTTCTGGTGCTGTCTTTATTAATGGTCTTTCCACAGAAGTATTGGATTCTGAGTCGTGAGATAGTTTTGGTAATAATCCTGTGTGCATTAATGACACATAATTGATGTTCCTGTTTGATGTGTTTCCCCCTCAGTTTGCATCTCGCAAATGCATTGGCATCTCCCAAAGTTACGGTGCTGGTAATGTCCGAGTTTAGGTTTCTCGCCTTTTTCGCCAGCCTATCTGCTTTCTCATTCCCCTCAATGCCGACGTTTGCAGGCATCTACTGGAAAGTACAACTTTTTCCGATGTGGAAAATTTCCTATAAGTAGTGATGAATATCCTGTGCGAGCCTGGAATCATCATTTCCCACCACTTCTTGGGCCACCCTGGAGTCACAAAAAATGACGAGCCCACCAGCTTTGTCGGCATCACTCAAAGAACTATACGTCCGAAGGGCCTCCAGGATTGTCATTAGTTCGCAAGTAAAATTAGATGTGATATTTCCTGCTCCAATACTTTTTCCCATCCTCTTGTCATTGGTCAGAGTGATAGGTATGCCTTCTCCACCGTTCATCATCGTTTCATCAGATGATCCATCAGTATACATCTGTACAAGGTTGTAGTGAAAGCTTCATAAGCCAGAAAACATCTGAGATGCACGGGTAATTCCTTTTTTATTACGGTTATGTTGCTCGGCTACAAACCCTGAGATAGCAAGGTCGGATCTAGAGAAATCTGCATTCCGCCAAAATGGGGATCTGGATAGATGGCCGGATTCTGCCAAAATGGTGACCCAGCGGTATTGAATAAACAACCTTCTTACGCATCTTCGCACATGTTGTGGCGCCCTGTTTGGACAAAAAAGTCATCAGCACATTAAATCCAACACCACCAATCTATACACATACTCGAGAAAATCTTGGCGCAATTGTATTTTTCGACTAACTGATGGGAGAGTATGTAGTGAAAGCTTCATAAGCCAGAAAACATCTGAGATGCATACTTGATTCCTTTTGTATTGTGGTTATGTTGCTCGGCTACAAGAGATTGCAAGTTTGGTTCCAGAGAAATCTGCATTCCGCCAAAATAGTGACCCGGATGGATGGCCGGATTCCGCCAAAATAGTGACCCAGCGATATTGAATAAACAGCCTTTGTATGCATCTTATCACAGGTTGTGGCGCCCTGTTTGGACAAAAATGTCTTCAGCGCATTAAATCCAACATCACCAATCTATACACATACTCGCCAAAAGCTTGGCGCAATTGTATTTTTCGACTAACTGGAGGGAGAGTATGTGGTGAAAGTTTTATAAGCCAGATGACATCTAAGATGCACGGATAATTTCTTCTGTATTGTGGCCAGGGGCAAAAACTTCTTTGAGGCCCCCCTCTGCTTCAATACTTCAGTAAGGAAGAAGATTTCTTAAAGAAGGAAATGTAAAATAATATTCATATTCGATTTGGGAGCCCCCAATTATATGGGGGCCCGGGGTAACTGCCCCGTATGCCCCTGCCTTAGTCAGGCCCTGATTGAATTTGTAGCTCACGGCTACAAACTCAAACGTTGCAAGTTCGGGCCTATGGCAATCCGCTTTACACTTAATTAGAATTCACAATAAACCATTTCCCACTATTTAGCAATGGCCCACTACTATCTCAATAATAATCATTAATTGATAAAGGATTTAATTGTTAAACAGTTTTTACGTTAGGAGATTAAAGTACTTATTATTATGTTGTGTGGTTTCTGTAGTTATTAAGAAATAGAAAATATAATCAAAAGGCGCTAAATAGATTACTACGGGCATTTAAGATTTATAAATATCTGAAGTTAATAATTATTTCTGTAATCTTAGAAACGATTATAACTCTAGTCATTTTAATGAATAACAAAAATTTAGATCTAAAGAATATAAAAAGTATATGAATAAATTAATATATAAATTATTATATAAAGATATAAAATTAATGTATATAATTTATTCGTTTCAAAGCATTTTCTTTAATTTTCAGAGAAAATTGGTTAAATTGAAATAACAATAAAGATGATTCTCTTAAAAACTTTAAACCTCATAAGAGGCTTTTTTTCCTTTTCATTGGTACCCTTATGGGTTAAGAGGAGAAAATTTCAAGAATTAAATAGAGTTAGATAGCGATTTTTTTTTCTCATTTTTACTCTATATTTAAGCTAAAATTTAAAAAAATATTTGATATATTAATATTATGTGTTAATACTAAAGTTCTTTATTAAAAACGGCCTATAACTAAAATAAGAAATTGTTACAGCCGAATTAAGGTATTTTCCTGAAATCTATTGTTTTCAAAACATTCTCGCAAATATCACAAATTTCTTCAACAATAAAGTGTTCTGGGGTTTATATTTCATTCTTCACTCTTGGTAGTTTGCCAGATGTAGTTCTTTTAGTTTATTTTTATGAAAAATATAGAGAAAAACTGTTTCAATCGTCAAAAAATTTGATCCCAGCATTTGACAAATCACCAAGTTTCAGACATCCAAGAATAAATAAATAAAAAAAAACATTTATGGAATTATATTTGCTGGTCCGTTTTCCTGTGATATTTTGAATTAGAAGGATGAAATTCGATTTGAGGACTTCTCAACAAAGTTTTAGATATCTATAAAATTTGGAGCGATGTTACATGAATAGGAAGTTCGTCTATCTGCTAGTCCAAAGTAACTAATAAAACTGCTAAGAACTAAAAAAAGAAAGGAAATTTGGCGCGTAAGAAGGAAAAATTGGCGCGTAATTTTAATACTTAAAGTGCAGATCATTATCTAATATTAAATAAGATCTATCAAGGGGTCGACCATTTGTTGGTACATTTGCACATATATAAATGTGGTAACTTAATGATTTAGATAAATGGCATTGGGATTTGATATTAAAATTGTTGTTCTGTGGTCAAATTTATGTTTGATTCGATAGAATAAAAAACATCTAAAATACGTACTCTTAGCTCTTCACGATACTGCGATGCACAAAACTCACATATTTCAAGGACTCAAAAAATAAATTTTCATTACTAGAACAGATAACAACCTTGTCGAAGGGCAACAACTTTTACGTATATGGTGGACGGAAAACACTTTTTAATAAGAAAGTACATGACAACGTTTCAGGAAGATCACACTCTGATTTGAATTTGGGACTTTTTCCTTTTCAGACATCCTACGTTTTTCTATTCTCCTATATCTATGGAAATTGAATATTGTTTGAGATAAACCTTCGAAGTAATTCAACTTTAATTCCATTTAGAATTTTTTTGAAAAAAATGACTAATTAAGATCTGGTATAAAGAATCCAGATTTTTAGATCTGGTATGAAATATAAAGGTGCCCTTAAATTTTTTCTACAAATTTAGACTTCAATAACCTCTGATTTATATTGAATAATATCAAATGATTCTCAGCCTAAATGAGGATAAATTAATTATTTAAATAAATAAATAATTTATGCTTTACAAATAGTTCAGATTCGACGAAAAGGGTGGATGACACCCTTTCGTCGAGGAGAAAGCTCAGAAAATACTCTTTCTCATAGAGAGAAAATCTGATACCCTAATGCAATGAAACTTTCGCACATAGTTTGGAGCAAAGCCACCCTCGTAACTAACTATGCAGGATTGATATATAAGCCAATAGTAATAGATTTCAGAGGTGCATTTTCAATGAATTTGAATGGGTCATTGTCAATACTATCCGGGTTTAGTATATGAACCAGCAATTTAAAAGCAGCATGCTGGAAAAAACTAAAGAACACTAAAGAAAGGAAAAAAAAAAAAACTGAAGAATTCACTAAAGAACATGCATGCTGGCTATATGAAATAGAGCTTAAAGACTTCAAGAGATGCTTTCTCAATTCATTTATACATGTCATGCCAGCGTCCCGGCATAGGGGTAGTGTGCCTTCCCCGGGAGCAGGGCATCCCGAGTTCGGACATGGTAGTTTTTCTGTGTTTCCTGCCCCCTCCCCCAGTAGAAAGGGGTGTGCAAGCGACTCTGATGAATGAGTAGCTTAGCCCGTACTCTTGGTCCTAGTTGGCGCTACTTCAAAACAAGAGACCCCTCTTCCGATTTAAAACTCGCTGATGCCTTGGCGAAGCTCGCCCATGGCATGTGCCACTAATAGCAACAACAGCAAACATATCATAGTCAATCTATTCGGTCTAGATAACCAGAACCAGAGATTAGAGACTTCAGGACCCGCATTCTCAATTCGTTTGAATATGTCATAGTCAATCTATTTGGACTTGGTATATGAAACAGAGATTAGAGACCTCAGAACATTAGGTAGTGACATATCATGTTGGAGTAAGAAAACGAATCACGTTTAGTCGAAAGTTAAAAACAATTTTTTTATTTTCTTTTATGCGTTTAATCTTATTAAAATTTAAAATTGTATAGAAAATTTATGGTTACCCTTTAATTTGTGCGCCCTTTTCGAAATTTATCCACTAAAATCAATTAAATTGAAGTTACTTTTTTGTATGAAAAAGCTTCGATGAGGTTATTTTGTTGGAAAATATTCAAAGTGGAAGAGAATTTCCATTTATGACCGGGGATTATACAATATTTACCCCGGAAATAAACTCGCGAATTAAATGAACTAAAATATTCAAGACTCTGTCTGAAAGGCTGATTTAAATTCGTTTCATTCATATTTCATCCATACAAAAATTGACTTAAATCCCGTCATTTTCCATTCATTGACTTCTAAAACCTCTTCAGATTCCATTATGGAAAAAAGATCATAATAAATTCATTTCCTACGAAGCTCTCTTTGGCCCGAATTTTATTCCGAGATATCGATCACCATTTACGTTTGTACAAAAGACGGAAATAGTATACAATGCCGAGTATCCATTTTGCGCATGTTCGGCTTCCTTAGTGTCTGACCTAGTTTTCTTTTTTTTTGCAATTAAATGAGGAAGGCAATGCATCTATTAAGTCATCTATTAGACTTATCAAAATATAGAAACAGTAAGGTTTTACTCTTATCTTAGGGTTAGCTTATCATATGAGTGCAATTACTTATCATCGGGAAAATAAAATCGGTTTGAACCAATTTTCTCAAGAATTAGGCCTACAATTTACATTAAAGTTTTTGTTTATATTTCCTGTAATTAAGTTTGCACTTAGAGAATTTATGTAAAGCTATGAATACTTTATATCCTTTAACTTTCTTTCCCACCAATAAATTCTTGAAATGGACAATTCAGTAAATAAACTACCTAAACGGAGTATTCTATTTTAAATCGACATGTAAACAGCAACTGCTTCTATGATTCTCCATGCAGTGGTTGCATTCACATTGAGATCCGGTTTTAATACATTTCGAATAATTGATTACCCTGTTTAATTTTAGAATATGAAGGAATGAGAATAGAAAAAAATATTTTTCCTCCCTCAAAGCTCGTTTTGTTTCAAGAACAACAATACCACGAAACAAAACCCATAAAGGAGGAAATTTCAATAAAAAGGATCCGTTGTAAGAGTCTGCTTTCCTCAAACGGAACCTCTGATATGCTTGTGTAAGTTTTTGCAAAAGTCAAAAGGAAGCACTTTGTAAATGCAGTTACAAGTCGCGTATTAAACTGATTCGACAGGTTGAAGCTTTTCTCATGTAATGACTAATTTAGATTGCTATTGCTGATGAGAATATTTAACCCCTTAACCGGTTTATTTTCCTTAGTATCTAATAAGATGACACCTTCTATTTTGGGAATATTTTCTTATTTTGATTCAAATGGAAATCCATGGAATACTTGGCTTATCTACGTATTCGAAGTCATTTTACTATTGAATTATAATTGTTATTAATGGTTTATTTTTTGTTTGCAACCATCAAAATTCGATAAATCGATGCACGTACGGCGTACGAGCAAACCGGTTAAGGGGTTAAGGTTCTGTTCTATGCCTAACCTCGACGGGAACTCATCGGCATTTGGTTTGCTGATTGAATAGGAATGCCGACACAAAGTCCATCACAGTATCCTTATGTTCACCGTACAAGGTCCGCTACTTATTGAATTTCTCTAACACAGAAAAACTATTAACTCCGATTTGTACTGTTATACACCCTGAAGGTCCATCAAGAACAAGACCGAGCTGCTGCCTGAGGGTGTGGTTCTCCATGATAAAAGCAGTGGAATGCCTAAATTTAGTGGAAGCAGCTCAACCATCCATCAAACATCCCAGGCATGGCGCCTTGTGATATTCATGTGTTTGGTCCCTTGAATAACATCCGAAATGGAAGCGCTTCAACTCGGAAGGCGAACTCAAGGCCGATGAGAAGGACTGGGTCTCGTCATGGTAACAGGAATTTTAAGAAGAAGGGCTTCCTTCGGTTCGTTAATCAATGGGATCGTTTTGCTCAGGCCTATGGTGTATACTTTGAATAAAGTCTTCATTTTTACCCTTATTGCCATTTCGTACTTATTTATTTGAACAGACCTTGTGTAATGTATTTTGAGTATTTCAGTTTGCACACTAAATTGCCGAAGAGTTCACTTATTTGCATACCGGGTAAATCTTTATGATAAACTCTCATAATCAATTTGAAAACTTGGTTTTTTTACGCAGGATACTGATCTATAATTCGATGTAAACAAAAAAAGGAGTTAAGCTTAGGTGAGATCCAATATTTAATTTCTAAATAGTTAGAAATTTTTTCCTATTTCAAGAAGGAAAAGTACTTTAAATAGAATAAGAATTATTTTTCATATTATTTGGGTGAATATACAAATTGCTAAAAAAGTATGAAATATTACTTTATAAAAATGCTCTGTCTTATCAATCAGAAAGTTAATAATCTATTCTTGATGCTTCAACCTTTTGCTCAAAATGGTGTTGTAACCTTCTGAGTTTTAGATTTAAAAAGCTTTGAATTTTACTATTTTAGACAATACCAATAGGGGAAAGCAAGCAAAATCTGTTATCAAAAGATAGCGCTTACCCCTGTTCGACGCAGATATCGCTTGGCTAAATTAACTAAATTCAAAGCTTTATAACTCGATAAATTTCAGTCATAGAGGAGTGGAACTTCTTTTGTATAAAATTTTAAGCTATCTTGAATAAGCTACTAATTTCATACGCAGCTTCATGTAGCTGATGGGGCGCCATCTATCGGCAGCAAAAGTTGTCAAAAGCATTAGATAGAACACCCAACACACCAACAACATTCACATACGCTCGCCACACGTTTGACGCAATTATATTGTTCGTCTCCACAGCAACTCAGTGGCGGGAGAGTATGTGGTGACACACACACACACACACACACGCACGCACGCACACACACACTCACTCACTCACTCACACACACACACACACACACACACACACACACACACACACACACAC
>JAOUZG010017399.1:5951490-5970769 GCA_026289955.1 Argiope argentata
TTTATGTCGGATGCGGATTGCTCTAGAACCGAAATCCCAATAATAGGGCTTATTGCAGAGTAACATGACCATTAGACCAAAAGAGAACCGCAGTCCGAGAGATGTGATCTGGCTTATAAAAATTTCAACACAAGTCAATAGGATATTAAAAATTTGATTAAACAAATTCGACTTTTTAAATATTTTTTAAGCATACATTAAACTTTTTACATTATAAGTACAGTAAAAATTTCATGACAGGCTGATAATAGTTTATGAAGGTTATGTATTGACCAGATTCACTGAAATAAAAAAAGGAATTTCCATTTAATTTTTCAATGTTTTAAAAATTAATACATAAAAAATAATAATTTATTGTTCCTATAAACTTTTTCTCTTTGAGCTGTTGATGGAAATTGCTCCGAATGCTATAAAATACACTAAAGAATTAATCATCAAATTTTTATAAATTAAGATGAAATCATGTTTTTGATTAGTTCTTTTATTAAAAAAATAATCTAAGTCCTTGTTATTCGTATGCAGAAATATATAATATATTGTGATGAATCATGATGCGAGCTTATCTATTTTAGCTCCTAGTCAAAATGACTAAATTGGAGATACGTATTTAGAAGTGACGTATCAGTTTTAATGATGATGTGTCCACTTTGCAACGGTAAGAGGGGTGCAGTAGCTTCTGAGGGTATGGAACCCTGAGCACCCGAGGGCAAAAGTTCTATTCTAGCTCATATGAGGATGACACACACACTCGCTTGCACAGCCCCCTTTTACAGTGCGGCATATTCACACACCTTACAGATAGTGCACAGAAAAGCAAACTGCCCTAACCGGGATTCGAACAGGGACGCACAGATCAGGAGAATGCTACTTCTATGCAAGGACGCCGACTGTTTGAGATCTATTTTAGAATGAATTTTCATCTCTGCAAATATGTCATCGGTGTCAAGTTACCATTCGAAACTACAGAGGGCTGATAAAAGAATTTTATACTACAATTTTTTTTTCTTCCACCTTAATTGACGTCTTTGGCTCTTTCTAATTTTTTTGCAAAGTTTTTAATTGTTTTTGTTATATTCTTATAAACAGCAGATTGTTATGCAAGAAACGGATAAATAGTAAAAGCTACATAGTTCCTATTGAGAAAATGCTTTAAATAAGGGGGGAAATTATATCTCATTTTATTTGAATTAGAAATGAAATGAGGAAAAAATCGGGAAGTCGAAATTTTCACATAATTCTTCAATCTCATCAGACATATTTAGAAAAATACTGATGAGGAAGAAGCGCTATTTCCCCGCCAGGACGCCAGCTGTATCTGTTTTAAATTGTTGAAATATAAAATAAGGACAGCTGCTGAAATATAAAATATTTTGAATTGAGGAATTTTGGCAGAAATTCCCCATTAATTTTGCCCAAAAGTCATTTTGGTTTATAGAATTTTGATGAAAATTCACCATTAAGTTTGTACAAAATAAATTACTTTGGAATGTAGAATTTTGATGAAAATTCCTCATTAAGTTTCTACAAAATAAATTACTTTGGGTTTTAGAATTTTGATGAAAATTCATCATTAATTTTTCAAAAAATAAATTACTTTGGATTGTAGAATTTTGATGAAAATTCACCATTAAGTTTGCACAAAAAAATGTCTTTAGAAAGCAGAATTTTGAAGACAATCCAACTATTAAATTTTCTTGAGATGTACCTTACATTCAATAATATTGATAAAAAGATTTATGATACTATAATCTCTACCCTCTAATTAAAATACTACATTGTTTCTACCTTCCTAAGAATCTCATAATGGACGATGGACAAAAATCATCTATCAGGATCATTTCATTTCTTTCTATAATTCATACAAAAACTTTACAAAAGAACCGATTTGTTACAGCACTATTCCATCATTCAAAAGATTCAAGAAAGGAGTCCAGTAAAAAGGTTCAAACTTTATATACTCCAGTTTTTATATTCAGACATTTCACCTGAATATATGAATAAAATATTCTTTTCAGAAAATAAAAGACTTTAAGCGAACGTTTTAGAACAAACGTTTGATCCCATAAAACTACGAAGGATTTTACAGAAGATATGATGCCTGTCAAAGATTGAGTTTAATAATACCAAGAAGGGAAGTAAGTATGTCTTTTTTTAGACATTTGAAAAGATATATAGCCGCCAAAAGAAAGCACCGAAAGTCTAAAAAAAGGTCATCTACTTATTTCATGGATGGGGAAAGGGAAGTCTGAAAATGGATGCTTATTGTACTTTACAATAGCATTTTGAAAACGATGATTTTTTTGACATCTAACTCGTTGTATTTCTTAAAGAATTGTAAGAAGTTTCTTTTCTTAATTCCCATCAAGGCGACAAAGGACCTTCAAAATGACTTTTTGCAATTTTCAATCTAACAACTTGTAATTTTACAGCCATTTAGAGTAACAATATAGAAGAAGATACATAAAATTTAACGCCTTATATTAATTTATCTATGAGTTAAGAGAATTAATATAATATAATATTAGCGATAAATAACATTAATGAAAAAAAATTTAGACGCCCCAGATTTGTTCGAAAGCACTCCAATTTTTTATTATTACTTACTCTAACCCTTTTAAAACAAAAGTTGGGATTAATCTTGTAGTTTGAGTACGAAATATAAAAATTAACCACCATAATAAGTTCAAAACTACTGATTTTTTAAAGAAAGTTTAAGTAGGTTTGAGTTATTACATTGGTTAATTTTGATATTCGTTCTCAAACTTCAAGACTAACCCCAACTTTTGTTTTAAAAGGGTTGCAGTAAGTAATAACAAAAATTGGAGCGCTTTCAAACAAATTTGGAGATCCTGGAACATTTTTTATTAACGTTATTTATTGCTAATATTATATTATATTAATCCACACTCCAAATCCTAAATAAATTAATATAATGCTTCAAAAATTTATGTGTCATCTCCTATAGTGTTACTCTAAATGCCTGCAAAATTACAAGTTGCCGAGGTGAAAATTACAATAAGTCATTTTATAGATCCCTGGTCGCCTTAAAGGAATGAAATGTTCCTTTAAGGCGAACAATCTGTTTTTGAAACCAATTTATCTCATATATTATTCCAAAATTCTCAATATATTAGGAGAGAGAGAGCTAAATAAAGTGATGTATTTGGAATTAAATAAAGTTAATAAGTAATTAGGTTTGATGTAATAAAGTGTTTAGAATTATCCCTAAATTACATTAATAAAAAAAAAATCTGAATTTCGATTTTAAGAGGAAAATCAGTCAGATTTAAATGCTTAGTTTATGCTGATTAAATTAAGCATTACATTTGAATTTTTTTTGTAAAATAGCTTCAAAATTCCATATTTGTTTACAAGATTAGACCTTTAAGAATTTGAAATGAAACAAGTGAAATATAAATGCATAAAAGTATCTTTCTTTTAATATTATAGATAATATTCAAATTCTTAACATTTGAGCATTTACAAAATTGTTAATTAAATAATTATTGAATTAGTTTTATTAAAAAAGAAAATGAGTGTTTATAAATCTAATTTAATATAAAGTTGCTTAAAATAATATTGAGAAATAACAATTTTCAGATTTTAAGGAGATCAAAACAAAGCTCTGAAAATCATTTGAATAATTGAAGATTGAACGTCCATTTGATAATTATGATCTCAACATCTTATAATTATCGTTGTGAGCAATAACTGAAAATAGTTTCAAAATTTTGGCTTTTGTTACCGTAGACTTAAATTTTTACTAACTTGACATAAATTATATGTAAAGTGTTTTATATTTATAAGCGTTTAAGCTCTGAAAATCATTTGAATTACTAAAGATTTAACGTCCAATTTATAATTATAATTTTTGCTTGCATTAAAGAGAAAAAAGTTAAGAATTTTTAAAAATAGGAATTTTGAATGTGTTTTTAATAAAAACGATAGTAAAGTGTCATGGAAATTATATTTTTCTACGTTTCTAATAAAAACAACAGTAAAGTATCATGGAAATCATATTTTCATGTATTCTTAAAAAACAATAGTAAAGTATTATGGCAATAGTATTTTCTTATGTTCCTAATATAAACAACAGTAAAATATTTTCCTAGTTTCATGTGTTATTGATAAAAACAACAGTAAAGTATCATGGGAATCCTATCTTTATGTGTTCTTAATGAAAACAATAAAATATCACGGAAATCATATTTTCACGTTTTCTTAATAAAAACAAAACTAAAGTGCCATGGAAATTATATTTTCATTCGTTTCTAATGAAAACAAAAGTAATCATATTTTCATGTATTCTTAAAAAACAATAGTAAAGTATCATGGAAATAGTATTTTCATGTGTTCCTAATAAAAACAACAGTAAAATATCATTAAAATACTATTTTCATGTGTTCTTGATAAAAATAAGAGTAAAATATCATTAAAATACTATTTTCATGTGTTCTTGATAAAAATAACAGTAAAATATAATGTAAATCCTATCTTCATGTGTTCTTAATGAAAACAACACGGAAATCATATTTTCACGTGTTCTTACAAAAAAATTAAGTAAAGTGCCATGAAAATCATATTTTCATGTTTTCTTAATGAAAACAAGAATAAAGTATCTTGGAAATCATATTTTGAACAATTCCATAAAGCAAATTTTAAATAATCTCGTATCAAATTAGAAATTGGAATCTCAAATTAGAAATGAAATATCTTGGTAACATGTATACTTTTTATGAAAGTTTAAAGGTACAAAATGTCATCTTCACAATTGAAATTATCATATAAAGAATCTTTCAATACAATTTTATATAAGTGGCTTTTCAGTTTACCTGAATTCATAATCTATTATCCATAAATTCATTTAAAGTAATTGATCACTTTATGTATTCAATCGAATTGATCAATTCCATAAATTGATCAGTTTCGATTTGATATTCCTTTTAAATATGCACACAAAATTGATTTATTACAAAAATGTTAACGGGATTAATTAAAGAAGGACCCTTATTATCAGGTTCAGGTTTCCACCAATAGTTAGGATTTTATCGATTTATCGCGAGAGATTTTAGCACGAAAATTCGCTTGATTTTGTGGAAGATGGTGTTCAGTTCTCCGGTTGTCTCATAACATGATCATAATTCATCTCTTACGGCGCTATAAATTATCTCCAACCAGAAACTTTATAATTAATGGTATCCTTATCCAATATTTGGGAATTTAATAGATTGGTTACGTTATTCGGCATATGTAAGATAGGCAAATAACTACAGCAATATAACTTTGAATATTATTAGTGAGAATATGTGTGTTTTTCTCTAAAAATTATGTAGTGAATTATAGTAAAATATAGTATATTATATCGTTTCCATATATTTTTTGTCGGGTAACAGTGATTATTAAGGGATTTAACCGACTCAGATTTAAAACCTGATTGGTTGACAGAAATAATGTTAACATTTTAAGAAATGTAGCAATATACATTTCCATAAATAAAAATATATTATTATCATTTCGATTGATAAATTTAAGAAAAATATATAGTTTAGAAAAAAAATTAATAAAATATTTCTTTTGGGTCATTTCTGATAAATCTTATAAAAAGAGTGATTTTGAAGATTAATATCATAAGAAGTAATGATTTATAATTGTGGTATTTTAAACGATATCTAATTTAATAAAAGTTTTTGAAAATTTATTTCAAGTTTCTTCAAATATTTTAAGTTTAAATGAAAATCCGCTGAGAAATGGTATTTAAATTTAAATTTATCAGCAAATTAAAAGCAATGAATTTACAAGAAAGAACTGTGCAGCATTATAAATAGTAAGCTGTTCTGAATTTGAATTCTTGTATTTGCAATTCATTTAAAATGTTAAAGCATCAGGAATAACTGTAAAAACAATGAATTTCCAAGAAAGAACTGTGCAGCATTATGCAATAGTAAGCTATTCTGAATTTGTGTTGTTGTATTTACAACTCATTAAAAATGTTAAGGAATTGGGAAGTACTGTAATATCTAGCTTCAGTTATAGCTATAAAAAGGAAAAAGAAAATTTTCTGGAAAAAATTATTCATGCTGTTGAGATACATTTACAATCTTCCAAAACTTATTCATTTTAATCATTTACTATGCAAAGTATTGAAGAACTCCATTACTTTTGTCAATTCCTGGTAAAACTGCTTTGCTTTCAATAAATAAATTAACATTTTCTTTCTCATTCAGATGAACGAGAATTCGTTTATTAGACTAAGATATTTTGTTCTTATCTAATTTTCTTTTCTTATTTATCATATATTCCTATTGGAGAGAAGTAGTATTTGAAAATTCTTTTTCAGCATATGCATTTGCATTTCGAATAATTTATTTTAAATAAATCTTCTAAAGATGATTGTTATTTCTGACAGTAAGTTTTTTTCACATGATATTCTAATTTATCTCATCTTGGAGATATGCTAAATAAGAATATCATGAATATATTTTATTCCTTTAGAATCTATTTGCTTTTCTATTTTCATCATTCATTTTTTTAGAATATTAGATGGATGTACTTGCTTACAATGCATTATTTTCATTATTATTTACTGAGCAAAAATGTTTTTTTTTACTCTGCTGAGTTATCTACTTTTACATTTATATTTTGTTCAACTGATGAGAAATGAAATGTTTATTATAGACACCTATTCTAAAATTAGAATGATTATTTTTTGCCGTCCATGTGTATATTAATGTTTACCATATTTTTAAAGCACTTTTGCTAGACTCATATTTATTTATTTCTATTTTCATTAGTTTTTGTTTAAACTTTGAATATTTTTATATGAAATTATTTTTGGTATCTCATCTTATCTCATTTCAAAGCAATTATTTTTGTGGAAACATTAAGAGTGAACCAAAAGGGAAACTAATATCATTTTTTTTCTAACTGAGTTTCAGGCTATCACATTTTAGAATCATATCGTGCCATGTTTCAAAGACTTATGCAAGTCATATAATTCAAAATCTAAGTTTAACTCCACAAAAATATCAACAGTAAATGAGTTCTGATAATTTCATAAGCTAACGTTAATATATTTTGGAACAACTTGTTTCCCAGAAAGAGAGATAAATTATAAGAAATAAGGAATAAAACTTTTATTTTCAAATTGGACAAAAAAGACGTGTTGAAATAGGAATTTGACTTCTTTTAATGAAAATCAGAAAAATTACTTTAACCGAGAATTCGTATTTCTTTTTCTGTTTCATAAAATAATGAAAAACTTCTTAGGCAATTTTTTTCCCTTCAATAAACCATATGATGTAAACTTAATACGAGGATATATTTACTCATTTTTTTCTAAATACATTGTGATAAGGAAAAAATATATATTTCAGTTTAGCAATAATTTATATTGTTTTTCAATTCCTATAATAAGCTCACATTCTTTCTGTATATACTGTAAAGAAGACGTCACCTGGTCTCGAAGTGGAAGTGACACATGTTCGAACATTGCTTCTTCCAGCCAGTGGTGAGACTATTCATCATTTGTTACGCATTGTGTTTCTCCCTTTTAGTATCGCCTTTCGGACTTGAATGGAGTTCGAGAATGGAACACACATGCTTGCGGCCCATTGAAGCAGCAAACCGTGTCGAAATACCAGATGGTACTATTTCTTTTATGGACCACCCAAACTGGGATAAAGTTCCAATAATGAACAACATATGCGTTTTACGACCCATTGAAGAAAGAAGCGCTAAAACCTCCAGATGCGACTATTTGTGTATTGTGAAGGTTCTGGTAAGGGGTGGATGTTTCAAGGAGATTCCCACGACATTACGGCGTGCCATTGGGAGTATTTCTGAAGAATGATTGGGCAATCGGCATCTCTAGCGCGTCAATACGAACATGAGAGGCAGACCTTCACCAATGTTAAAATGGAGGAACGATTCAAGCTGACGGTCCAGTCTCTCGCCAGATCAGCTGATCCGGTAGACGGGACCAGCAGATCTGGCGAGAGACTGGACGAGAGCGGATACGACAACGAGACGAGCTGTGAGCAGAGCTGAAGAGCTGGAGTTGAAGAGATACCACGTGATTTCGAGTTTGTTGAAATTTGGATATTTTTAATATAAATCCGAATGGAAATAAGTCCTAAACGCGATATTTCAGGCAATCTGTTATTTAAGCGTTTCATAAAGGTTATTTTGAAAGGATATTGAGAGCTTCAGCTAATACGGAGCTTCAGAGATCTACGGATTACGTCCACCGAACGTAATCCGTAGATCTCTGAAGCAATACGCAGTAGCCGGAAACGCGGACAGCTTGCGAATTCTTGGCATAAATGTCGAAATGACAATCCAGTTGTAAATATTTCTAGAATTTAATCTAGAAGACGTGTTGTTGTTTTTGTTATTGTATAAAGATGTAAATAAAACCTTTGTGTTTAAAACGCTACCATTTTATTGGATCGACCAGGATCAAGTCTTACAATACATATATCTTGCTCAAATTTTCAGTCCTTAATAAAAAATATTTTTTCGTCACATCAAATTCAAGTAAATTTTTTAAAACTTGTAGTAGATGACATTTGATGTTAATACATATTTTTAAATATTAATTCATTAATTTTTTATTAATTGAGTAAAAAATAATTTTCTCGTCTTTATAGTAGTTGCAATTGTCAGGCCGGGAGAGCCTGATTGGTAGGGCATTGGATTCATCTCTTGTGCTGTGAATTCGAAACTGGCCACAAAGATCTCCATGTCAGGAGTTACACCACTGGGGATACTGAGTCGAAGGTGATCGTTATTCGGGCCCTCGTGGTTTAATATCCTGAAGAGCTAGTGCACCCCCCCTTTCCGTTGTAAAGTGGAAAATGGGAAAAACAATAGTAATTATTTAATAAAAAGTAACTAAAATAAATTTTTCCCTAAATTCCCACATTTTTCCTAATATCCAAAGTAAGAATTGATTAAAAAAATTGTTTTTATATTACTTGTTTTTAACTTCAGCTGTGATAATATTATTACACATGGATGTCTTTAACATTTAGATGTTGTTAAATGGTGAGAATACAAAAGCAATAATAGAAATATATAAACATTCACCACCAATTTTCAAAAAGATTCTGGATCAATTTATATATTGGTTTTTTAGAATCAATATATCTGTATTATTGGTAGAATGAAAGCGACTTGCTGTAAGCAAAGGATATTGAATAGAAATTATCAAAGAACATTGAATTCATATTAATGCATAAGATGCATATTAATGAACGTTAATGCATGTGATTGTGGATTGCTGGCTTGAAATTAAAGCTCCCCAACATCTCAGAAAAGTCCATTTAAGTGTGAAGTAAAGACATTATGACATTAAATATTAAAATGATATTTTTTAAAACAAAATTTTATGAATTTTCCCGTTTTTTTTTCTATTTTTCAAATCTAGAATGTTTTCTAATGTGTTTTTTTAAAATTTATAAAAACATATTATGTTAAATGATTAGGGTTTAGGGCCATTTTCAATGCATACATTTGTGGATTTTCACAATACAAATGAATAAGCAACTTAATACGACATTTGAATTTGAATTTTCAATTCTAGTATGATAATTATATATATCTGTCAATAATTTTTTTGTGTTTTTGAATTAGTTGAAAAATAATTGAGATATAAATTTGATCAAATTTATGCCATTTTGTTGGTGGATACTTAAAAAAAAAGAATAATTGCACTTGCCCGTTGAATAAGTTATATTCATATTTTCTCATATCTTATACGTTGTGTTATTATTTTTTTGCTTAGGAATTTTTTTTCTTAAACACACACACACAAAAGGAAACAGGAAAAACACTAGAAGATAAATAAATTCTTACTTCACTGAATTGCATTTTGGAAAGATAAACTAATTAACAAATATGAAATAAATGGTGTTAATGAAAATAAAAAAAATTGGTTTGAGGGCAAATTATAAAAGAAAAACTTATATCTTAAGAAAAAAAAGGCTTTACTTTAATTTAAGCGCTTCCTTTTTATTTTTATTTTATACTTAGATAGCACACAGAGAGGAATGCATACACTTATTCCTTCTAAAAATAAAATTATATAACAATTAAAATTGTACTCTCTATAGTCAATTCTATTCTATTTATTTATATATTTCTTTTTATTAACACTTCTAATTAAATAACACTTAAAATTGTACTCCCTTATGGTCCATTTTGTTCTATTTAATTATATTTTTCAGTTTATTAATACTTCTAATTAAATAGCACTTAACATTGTACTCCCTTATGGTCAATTTTTTTCTATTTATTTATATTTTTCTTTAAAGATATTTTATGTGGAATTATTGATGATAATTACATATAATCATCAATACCAATTATCCATAGTAATTAATAGTAACTAAGAAAGGAAATTTACATTTCCTCACTTTTTTACTAATGACAAAATTTGCATTTGTGAATCTAAAGAATTTTTGGTAATAAGTTAACAAAATTCGTATGAATATGCTATTAATCATTTGCCTTCCTTTTTGCAGGAAAACGTATTTGCATGTATGGCCACATTTATCGATTCTTTTACAATCACAATTTTTAAAATTTTCTGAAAACAAATTAACAATAACGATTCTGTAAATCTCTTTTAGCTATAACTTTAATAGAGGAAGAAAACAATATTACTGATTCATCTTATAAGTCTGTAATACTGCTTCTTTGCCACATTAGTACCGTCTCTGAAAAGAGAGATTTCCAGATGTTTTTTTTTCTTTTGTTATTAAGTATAAACATTAAAATAATATTACAAACGTGCAGCATATTTTCTTATTAAGTAAAATTATTATTTTCCTTTACTCTGATAATCAGAGGAAAAATTTGATTACCAAAATTTAAAAGAAACTAGCATAAATATTAAATGCCATTAAAAGTTAAAATTGAATGAAATTTACAGACTAAAATGTATATAAAAAGACAGTTTATTTTTACATTTTGCATGCAAAATAGCAAGATGTCTCAGGAGAGATATTAATGGGAAAATTAATTAAGGCGAAATGGTGGGAATTAATTTGATGCCTTTAATTCAAGCAATGTTGTTAGGAAATAAGTATATAAAGAGTATAAATTGAGATACTCGTTAGACTAAGCGTTGCACAAAGGTTCAATTTAATGTCGTGTTCATCTAAGATTTTGGTATTTTTGTCAATAAAAATGATTTTTTTAATATTTCAATTTTCTAAAAGGGGAAATTTCCCAGTTAGTAATTAAGATACTGTTCAAGAGTTTTAGTGCGAATTATTATCTAATATTTGTAAATTTTTAAATAATTACTACATTATCTAAATCAAGATTATATGCTTTTTTGTTTCTATTACTATTTCTTGACTCACAATACTAAATTCCCAATTTTTTTCATGATAATTGCATCTATTCTTCTGTTTTTAGTATCAATAATGTATAAAAGGTCAACTGATGATCCTAATATAAAGGTTAATGCCTTTCGTAATTTTGTTGTCCATAATCTCCCAAATGCAATGCGTTGTTGCCGGCAAAGGTGAACACTTTGAAAACTTAGCAAATTCTTTATTTATCCCGTATATATAAATTTCTCGACGATTTTTTAAAATTTTAAATTATGGATATTTTTCTTTTTCTAGACAATACCAAAATTAAATACTAAAATTATAAATCTGCAATATCAAGAATAGAAAGATTCTTTGTAAAATTATTAAGTACTTATAGAATTATTTATTTACTTTATTATATCCTAAAATAGACGAACTTGGAAATTGATACATTCATGCCTGCATATTTACCATTTTCCATGAACCAGTTATTTAATATTTTTTGCTTCTTCATAAACTCAAGCACTACTTTAAATGAATATATTATTAGTTTACCAGTAATAAATTTACATAAATATTTGCACAACACACTGAATGTATTTATTTTTAGATGTGTACAGATATATTCATTTATATAAAAAAATTGGTGTTTATTATTATGTAATATTTTTTCTAAATCTAAAAAAGTTGAATTCTAATAATTTAAATTCAATATTGTAGTTTCAGCTATATTATTCGGAAAAAATTAATAATTTATATTTGATTTTAAATAAAATGTTAGATTAAAAAAGGAAAAAAAAAGAATAAAAGAAGATAGAAAGTAAAAAAAAGAAGATAAAAATCCATGTAAATAGAACCATATAGTTAACATTTCACCTCACAAATATAATTCTCATCTTTAGTGGAATTAGTAGCATATTAAATTGTAATTCTATTCGAATATGCAGGTGTATGTTATCGTTATTAATATGTTATGTTAAGCTTATTAATATGCTCAGAACATGAGCAGTATTTCTACATGCCGTTTTATGTTCAATATAAAGTAGAAGAATCATTTTCATTTTTACCTATTAAAAGTTCAATAATTTAATAATAAAGACGAGTAATTAGCTGCCTGGTAATTGCTTTTCTATGGTATAAATAAATTTATATTTTTTTTCTTTGAATAAGACCATAGTTTCCTCCCTACACATAATACTTGTTATTTGTAACTGGATTTATTAGATGCATTTTGATATGTCATGTTGATAAAAGCATTTTATTAAAAATGATTTGCAACATAACTTTTATGAAAATCTTAGATAATAGGTAGCCAGAAATTTCGAGTTTAGGACTTATTTTCCATTTGGATTTATATAAAAAATATCCAAACTTTTGAATAAAAATAATTAATTCTGATAAATATGTATAAAGTGGCAACGCCATTTTTCTCGGAGTGAAAATTCTCTATTTTCTATTTATTAATATAAAGAAAACTTTTCATTATAACAAACAACAAATTTGATCAGAAAGTAGTCTAAGCCCTAGTTAAATTAAATTTGGCCTCTGATGATTTTTATCATGTCAGAACATGATGTTTTTTTAGGAATGAGGTTTGCGGCATCGACAAAAATCTGTAGGTGAAAAATAAAAAAAATCTGTAGGCACAAAATTAAGATTTTGTTATCAACATGAGCATCTCAAAAAATCAGCTTTTAATAACGCATTGTCATTGCGTTTACAGAAGTTCTGATTAAAAAAAGTAAATTAATGACTACAACAAATAAAACCAAGAAAAATGTCATTTTGAGCACGCGATTATATGAAATGAAATAAATAGGAAATGGGATATTTCTTTAAACAATAAATGCGAGACAAAGATTTTTTTGGATCGTTTGCAATACTAATGTGACTCATTCAATGAAACGATTAAAGTGATTAAAAATGTAATTTAACTTGCACGAGCACGTGGTGCTTGACCTTCCAAAAATGATGCTCTAACATGATGCATTAAAATATGCATAGCAGATTTCATTTTAAATTTTTTGTCTTATCTTCTATAAAACTAGCTACAACGATATTAAAGATTACCGACAGAAAAGATAAAAAAAACGTAAAATTCGAGAACAGCTCTGTAAACTTTTAGCAGTCTTTCTTTTTCTTTTTAGGTATCGTTTTCTATTTTCAGGAACGGTTCACATGCGGTTCAGAGTATCGGTTTCTACAATCCATAAAGGCTCAGAAAGCTGTTTTTACTGCCGAGAAAAACTTCGATACTGGTTGAGCAACACGCCATTGCCACTCCGGGATCACATGCAACAGCATTCTTTATTTCGTTTCGTTTGTTTTCTTTTACCCTCCGAGAGCCATTCAAAGAGCGAAGGAAAAATAAATCGTATCTAAAAGTTAGGGCTATCTTTGAAACCAGAGCACCAAGTTTTTTCTGTTTGTCCCTAAAGCATTATTTATTTTATTAAATTTTCCATAAAGAGAATTATGCATTTATTTTATCAAGATAGATAATTTTCGATAGTGTTTTACCGTATTTGGAAATATTAAAATTTTGTTTACGATTAAAAAATGTTTTATAATTTGACATGTACTCTTTCTCAATCAGCATACTTTAAAGATAATGTGTTCCCTTACACTTTAAGTAGCATAAAGCAAATGTAATATAATTTAGGATTGCCCATTAAATAATATTTGAAACAACAACTTAAATAAGAGTTTTGATAGAGAAATGGGAAAGGACTTTATGCGTTTTCAATCATTCATTTATGCCTAGAGTATTTGCCTATTTTTTCCAGGAAAAATAATAAATTGATTTTCTATATGTGATTATTTTATGTAATGGCGGACTATAATCTTATAGTTATTGAATTTTGATCTCATAGATCTATATCAGAGGTATATGAAGAATTCACCAACAACCAGTATTTATAAGACCAGTATATATCCATAGAAACAGTATGTTACGAATTAACATATTGATTTTCGTAAGGAGAAGTTAATATTTTGAGTATTACGCAATGAGAAAAATTTTAGTTGACCGTCTTATCCTAAACATCAGCTAAGAAATACCGTAAAGAAATTTTTCTAGCTAGTTTCGGGACTTTATATATAGTACAATTAGTTGAACATAATCAATATCTGGATTTTTAAAAAAAACAGTATTTATTTCGCACAGATAGTTTCTCAAAAGAAAATATATTTAAAGATGAGAATTTTATCAAACGAATATTTCAACCCTTTTTTAAGTACCATTTGGATCAGTATTTTCTAATACCATTTGGATCAGTGTCTACGGTACTGATCAAGAAAAGAAGTATCTTTTGAAGAAAAACTGCTCATTTATTTAGAGTAAAACCAAATTATCAGGGCATTAACAATTAAGACAGGAATGGTTAATTACATTCAAGTTAGAAGCTAAAATACTTTAATGGCAACAAAGAACAAAGCCTAACAGGATGTTTGCACATAGCAAAACCAACTGCCGCCGTAAGATTGTTATCGTTACTGGAGATGAACTATCCTCTCTCTCAAGCTCGAATGCTAACAGCACGCTTTTTACTAAAACATATGGTCATGTGACTCAGTATTTTTGATTAGTAGACCCCTGGTGCCATCTATTACAATATAATAAAACTAAATTGAAATCTGAGTACCTTCGGTGTAACAGTGGAAGAGTAAGGACACTAATTAAATCTCTACATGTCTATTCACAATGGTGTATAAATGCTCAGAGATAGTGTGTATGTCTGTAGACAGCTACTGTCTTTATTTCTTTTCCGTGTTTGATTGAATACATGACTTTTTTCTGTCAATGGGCAAAGGAATTTTGTTAGAATTAAGAGACATTTTGTTGCATCAAAAAATGTTCAGGTATGAGCAAATTCAGGAGTCGACATTTACAAATGAATGCATAATAAATATTTAAATAATATTAGACATTTCTCAGAAGGTTATTTAAGTTTAACGAAAAAGAGTATTGTGTAAATGTTCAAACAGATATAGTATGTATGTCTATAGACAGCTACTGTCTTTATTTCTTTCCTGTGTTTGATTGAACGCTTGACTTTTTTCTGTCAACGGGTAATGGAATTTCATTAGAATTAAAAGTCATTTTATTGCATCAAAAAATGTTCAGTTATGAGCAAATTCAGTGGTCGACATTTACAAATGAATGCATAATAAATCGATAAATAGTGCAAGACATTCTCAGAAGATTATTTAAGTTTAACGAAAAAAAATATTTTTCAAAAGTATCCAGGTCTTTCAATTATAATTGTGGTAGCAAGTCAAATATATTCGATAAATTTTTCTAACAGTTTTAAAATAATCCAGAAATTAACTTTAAAATCACCAGGAAAAATTAAATCCAGAAATTAAATTCAAAATCATTACGAAAAATTAAAATAGAAATTAACTTCAAAATCGTTAGGAAAAATTATACCCAGAAATCAACATCAAAATCATTAGGGTAAAAAAAATATTTTTAATAAAAATGTATTTTAGAAATAAAATGATGTGCTGGAAGAAACTTCATGCTGGAAGAAATAATTAATTGTGAAAACCTTTCACTTTTATGGACACATATATTAGAAGTAAATAGCTGAATATTTTGACGCAATAATATTTGAAAGAAAAGGCATTGCTTTGAAACTGGTTGGAGTATGAAGTTTTTAATACCGTAGCATCAGAAGATTGTACACTGTTTCAAGAACTACCTCCAAAAAGATCTGTTAGTCAAAAGTCAGATCTACATCGAGCAGTCATTGATTGACCTGAATTAATAAACTTCAGAGTTTCATAATTCGGTCAGATTCCATTGCAATCTTTTTTTATTTTTGTTTAAAATCTTTGGGTGGTAAGAATATTTTTTCTAAATTTGAGTAAAGGGATTGAAGGATTATATAAAATTTTAGACTTCTTAATTTGTTATCAGAATTGCATTTCTAATACAAATAAAATAAGCTGTAATTTTTTTCCTTCTTAAATATATTTTTTCATTAAGAACTATGTGTATTTTATTAAAGATTTAAATGCAGAATCTTGATTACCACATAATTTTTTCTGCTCAACAGATTTTGTAATTCTTTTTAAACATTATAAATATCATATATAATAAAAAAACACTAAAATCTTTTCTTTCATGTTACTCAATTAACTAAATAGAACTAAGACAAGATTAAATTTGCTCAAGTTTTAGAATTCCTTTGAATATGAACTTCTCTGGGTATTACTAGTAATTTGCTTCCTTTACAATTCAAACTGCGACCACAAATATTTTTTTAAAATCCTTTATCCCTCATATGTTTAGATATCATAAGCATCAGCAATATGCTTTTAAACTTTTATAACGCTTAATGAGCCACAATTTAATTTCACAGAAAAGCATTCATTTTGAATAGAAGGCCTGTGCTTATTTCTATACAGTATGCCTATTAAAGTGTTTTACAATGCTCTTAACTTCGAAATGGTTGCTGTACTCTAGCATGAGTTTGATCCTTTTTTTCCTCTATATTGTCTTGTTTTCGAGATTAAAATGTTGACTCTACTGTTACACACCAGGTGGCGCCATAGGATGGTTCATTCAGTAGGACATAGTTATAGTTCGTTTCAGGTTTCTGAGAATACCACTTTTCAACGATTCTATTTCATTAAGGGGTGAAACGCGAAAAGATGTGCGCATTCCCAGAATTTATTATATTATTAAATGCAAACATCTCATTTCCACTTTTCCCTCACCCCTATTTTTCTGATTAAAGCCATCCTAAAGGAAGAGCAAAAGAGCGGAGGGTTTAGAATCCATTGACCAACAATAATTTACTATACCTAGGCATCATTTTAATGAAAATAATAAATCCGTTTCAAACTTCAAAATGGGGAAAATGATTTTAGTGGGTATACTATGTCTATTTTTTTGTATAAAATTCTGCATTTACTAGAATATAACAAGAACATTAAGAATATTTGCAGAACATTTGTGAAAGAGCCAAATCTGTCAGGTAAAATAGAAGAGAATAGAACACACAATTGTAATAGGGACACATGGACGATAAAAGAAAAGATAAAAAGAGTAAAACTAAACAAGTGGATAGAGTTGAGTTGGGTTAAGGCCCATAATGAGATATATGGTAATGAAAAGGCGGATCAATATACAAAGATGGTGGCACAGAAAGAGAGTGTGAGTATAATTGTCCCCATATCGAATGGTGTCTTAAAATGGTAACTGAGAGATTAAGCTACAATGGTTTGACAAATGGTATATGCACAAAAAAGGGAGGATAACTTACGATTTTATTCCTAATCCAGAAATAAAAATAAGAAAATACCCTCCACTGGTCATCCAAATTATATCAGGACATGGGAGATTCCCTGCTTATTTCCAAAGAATAGGAAGAATGCTGGAAAATAAATGCATTTATCGAGGAATCGGTACTTTTTATCACTATTTAAATGAATGCAGAGAAATCTTCGATCATAGAAAACAGCTGCAAGTTGAAAATAAGGACTTGAGTTCAGTACTGATGGTATTAAGTAATCTTGGGATTCTGAAGAACATTATGTCTAAAACTGTCAGTTTTTTCCCAACTATTTGAAAGCTTGTAGAGGAGGAAGTGGTCAGTTTATGACCACTTTGGGTACAGGTATCTTGAAGAGAATATTAGTTTGACAGATTCGGACAATGTAAGGGTGGACATTGCTACAGCCCACAGTTGGCCACAACAAATCTTGTCGATACTGCTACGTTCAGTGGTGGAGGAGTGGTCATCTGTACAGAAGAAGTATAAAAAGTTATTATCGGCTATCTGTTTTTTCAAATGAAGACTTGACATTGTTAGCATCTTTACAGAGATGAAAAGGTAATCTCAATTCGATATCTATGCCAAATTTCAGTTATATAGCGATTAGAATACGTAGATAAGAATCAATAATTTAGTTTGAATAGGTTTTGCTTTTGCTTTTTTTCTGAATATTTGTTTAACTGTATATTTTTTGAATGAACCCAATCTAAATGAATATGTTTACCATCATTAATTTCTGAGGGAGGAATTTTGCTTGAAGTTCGTCACTTCTTCATGAAACTGTTCTTCGAAAATTTCACAATAAACTCCTCCTTATTTTTAATCATTTGGGTTACTAAAGATTGAGCTGTTAATTTAATTTTTTTAGACATTTATACTTATAATAGTACATATCTTTAAGTTTAAGAATGATTAACAAGCATCATTAATTTCTTTTTAAATGGGAAATTAAAGAGTTAATACAGAGACAAAAAATCGAACGCAGAAACCTGGATAATACATATTATTAATGAATAGTGTGTATTAACTTCAAGAATAAATAAATAAATTAATTAAAATTTTGAATAAAATCTTATCTAAAACTGAGTTGTAGATTTTCATTTTACTTTATTACAGAGAAAACAAGGAAGAATAAGCATCTTTGTCAAACATTCTGCTTAGAAGATATATATAAAACATAATGACATAATTAAGGACATATTTTAATTCAAGGATGCACAACCTATGGCCCGCGAATGTTGTTAATAAATAAGACAATTTAAAATGAAATGAGACTTTTTCAAGCAGAGAGGAAAAATTTCCGATATGAAAATGATTCTACACCAGAATAAATAATTTACATCTGTTCATTAAGTTTGATTTTATTTATTTACTTTCTATTACGTAGCTTTTCAGTTTGTTCCCTTCATGGCTACCTGCAAAAACAATTTTCATGTATGAGAATCATGGACCCGAAAAATTTTCACACATGCAAATGCAGTATGAGGATCAAATTCAAATCTCGCGTAATGTATTTGATGATTGATTTTCAGATTTTGAAAAGTGTCTAACAAAAATCCAGGTATTTTCTTCTCCATTTTTTGCTAATGTGAATCTTGGGATGAGAGTATGTAGTTAGCCTTAATTGATTAAGTTAGTGAATATGTAGTTAGCCTATGTTGTTAGCCT
>JAOUZG010017399.1:6041787-6054491 GCA_026289955.1 Argiope argentata
GATTTAAGTGTTCGCACCCAAAAGGTTAGCACATATATAAAATGGAATTTCTAAATTTTAAATAAAATTTCTGGTGGTTGAAGAGTCTGAGTTAAAACGTATAAATAGTTTTATAAATTGCTCAAAACTTTTTATTCCAAGTGTGTGATTTATTTGGAAGATTTAAGTTTTCACAACCTAAAGGGACGATAGTTTATTTTCTTCTATCTTTAAAGTACACATTATGAGTTAAAGTATTTCTATAGTGTCCCAAAAATAATTTTATTATTCATGTGAAATTCCATTTAACTATTATGTTATCAGAATTATTACTAGTTGAAAGGATCGTGGTGAACTTCTGGTAGAAATGTTTCACAAGTATAGCCTAAGGGTTTCTTAAAAAAAAACATCCTTGACATAACTGATTTTAATATACTCTGATTTCATACACTTTTTTGTTAGATGTCTTCCCCTTTTAGAATATGGTAATTTGAGAAATTAGAAGTAAAAGATACTGGTTTTTCGATGGCGATTTAAAAATGTACAGAGTGATTCGGAACTTATCTTTCAAATTTCGTGGGGAGGCAGGGAATATGTGAAAACACCAATTTCACATAAGAAAGTATGCTCACAAACATCATTTGAATGGACAAAATGGAGAGGTGAAGTGAGAACAAAGTAACAGTACAATTAAATAAGTGGTAGCAACTTTCCTTCCAACAGAGTAAATTACAATTTCCCTGTAGGTGCTGAAAACAGCGACAATTTATATTCCTTGGTTGATGAACAATTTCAAAAATGCCTGGCATATCACAGACAATGCTTGAGGGCTACCACAATTCGTTCAACAAGACATGTCGACGGGGGTTATCGAGCACATGATCTTTCATAGAACAAAAAAAATCCATGGGTGATAAATCAGGTGATACGGGCGGCCAAGTGAGCTGTATCTTATGCCGCTCCATTGAGATTCATAGGTTCGGTTTCGGTAACCAAGAACGACAACTCTGCTATGTTCTAAAGCCTCGTCTTGATGATACCACGCATCTCGTCAGATATTCCTCAGGCATTATCTGTGATATAACAAGTGGTTTTCTTTTTAAAATTTTCTATGATCGATACAATGGTGTTCGGAGTTCGATGTTCATGCAAACGGTCACAATTTTGAAAACCTGCTGCGCAACCCTTACTGTTTACGAATTTACTTTAGCTTGACAGATAAATATCACATTCGTTACCAATTAACTTCACTATTTCTTTATATTCACTTCACTTGTTTATTTTATCTATTTAGATGGATTTTACGGACATATTTTTCTATGTGAGATCGTTTTTCTGAGGTATCTTCTATTTGAACGATAAGCATTAAATCACCCAATAGAATTCATCTAAAATTATCTTCCTGTTTGTGTTGTTGTATTGTGACTTTTTACACTTTACGAGCCCACTGGCAGTGATCTGTCAAGTGATTTTAAGCCAAGTGAGTGTCTCTTTTTCTTTCAGTAGCGCCAACTAGGACCAAGAGACTTAGCAACTTCCTGCTCAACATTCTTTAGCACACCTTTTTACAGGGGTGGGGTCGTCACAAAATAGAACACAGAAAAAGAACAATCATACCTAACTGGGACTTGAAGCCCGGATCACACACTACCCATATGGCAGGACGACGATTTTTTCTTTTAGTTCCAAACAATATGCTTTTCGAGGCAAATTAAAATTGTTATTGCTTACTATGAAGGAAGTGAAAAAAACAAGTCTTTGACACAGTGAAACTTTATTTTTTAAATAAAAGCTTACGTTGAACAACATATTTTACATGATTCAGAAATTAAAGAATGACACTTTTATTCCGGTATTCAGATTTCACTTTTGAGTCTCTTATGCATGTCACAAGTTAGCCTACCTCTCAAACTGGAGTTAACTCCTTAACCGGTTTATTTTCCTTACCATCTAATAAGATGACACCTTATATTTTGGGAATATTTTCTTATTTTGATTCAAATGGAAATCCATGGAGTACTTGGCTTATCTACGTATTCGAATTATTGAATTATAATATTTATTTATTATTGAATTATAATTGTTATGAATGACTTATTTTTTGTTTACAACTATCAAAATTCGATAAATCGATGCACGTACGGCGTACGGGCAAATCGGTTAAGAGGTTAATCGAATTATGTAAACAATAGAGCAAACATTGTAGACATCAAGGCGCTGTATTGCATTATTTTAGACACCGTTGAATCTAAATTGCTTAAATAAACATATTAGCATGGAGAGATTTATTTTTGCCAAATATTCTTGTTTTACTTCAAATCTTTTCTATATTAAACATATTAAGGGACCATTATTGAAGTGATGTCAGAGCCAACAGTGATCTTTGAAAAAGGTTTATATAAGACTAGCTCTTACCCTCGACTTCGTATACACATGGAAATTTTGATGTGTATATGTGAGAACTGACAGTCTAATCACAATGTAAAATGCTATCAAAACTGTATGCATGCATCAAATTTAAACGTCCATTGGAGCATCGCAAAGACGTGAATTTCAAGCACCATTTGGGGTAACGGAAAGCAGATTAAAAAATTTTAATTTAAATTCATCTATTTTATTTTTATTCAAAAGCACTTCTGATGGAATCAAAACATCTATTAATTAACAATGTTTAATTTTAAATTCCTCATACACTACGAAAATAAACAGAATCCTGTGAAATAACCGGTCGAAAACATGTTACGTCTAACATCATTAGAGTGGGACAAAATTTCCTATGCACAGGAAATTATAAAGGTACTTTAAAAAATTTAATCAAAAATTGTGAAAATAGGCAAAAGGAATATGCACAGAAAGAAAAAAATCAAGAGAATCGAACAGGAAATATCGAATTATATTAACACAAAAGCAGCGTAAGAAAAATATTAATAAACCTTCCTTTAGAATAGTAAGATAATATTAAAATGGAAAACGGAAACAGAAAAATTAAAACAAACGATTAGATTTTGTTAAATTTTTTTGTTCTGCTGAAAAAGGTTTTCTGTCGAAAAATCCGACAATAAATAACAAAGAATTCCATTAGATAAGATAATATTAAAAGAATACCGGAAATAGAAAAACAAAAACAAACCATACAAAAATCCTCATGCAGATGTTTTCAGATTCTTTTTATTTTTGGAGGAGAATTTAGTTTCTAATTAATAATAAAATTATTCACTCAATAAACCGGAATAAAAATTATCCTATGTTCTTCTGTAGACTATAATCTATCTCTGTGCGAAATTTCATCCAATTTCCTTCAGCCGTTCTGGCGTGATTGAACCCCATCATCTATCCATCGAAAAATACACAGTTATAATAGTAGTATAAACTATAGATACGGATATTCTTACTAGGACCTGTCCAGGTAAAAAAAAATGGCCTGTGATCTGATAGCTTTCAAAGACGGCTTATTGATAGAGAAACCGTAAACTTAATACTTCGATGCGCACGAGGCAGGCGTCTGCAGTAAGACACGTTATTAAACTTAATTTATTTGGAGGTGAATCCGACTCCGGATTTTTTAACCCTCACATCTACCTGGAAAAGCTGCTTATCCATAATATATGACAGTACGCAATTCGGGAGAGGGAGGAGAACTGTAAAAGTTTTGAAGATTTACGTTAATGGTCTTATTTTTGATAACCTTAAACAGCAGAGCTCAAATATATTTCTCCCTTGTAGGTGTTCGTATCTATGAAATAATTAGGTAAAGTAATAGTAAGATTTTCTTAGATTTAGTTTTAAATTTACATTTCAAAATGATTTCATATTTGATTGAAAATACAAAAATTAAAATTTTATAAACATAAAGTTCATGTTGTTGTTATTTATGGCACATGCCTATGTACAAGCCCCCCGTTGATAGAGAAGCAGATTTAAGCCGAAAGGAGCGTCTCTTGATTTTGAAGTAGCGCCAATCTGGGCCAAGAGTACGACTTAGATTCACACTCACCTCATTTGCTTGCACAGCCCCTTTTTACAGGGGGGCACATTCACACATCTCACAGATAGCACACAGAAAAACAACCATACCCAAACCGGGACTCCCAGAACATGAGGAAGGCGCGCTACCTCTGTGCCAGAAAGCAAGGCATAAAGGACTAAGAAAATAAACGAATAAAAATTAACTATTTTTAAAAGCATTCTAAAATAATTTTAAAATTTTAACTTTGCCAATATATTAATTATAACTCCCTTTTTCATCTTAGTTTTTATTTAAGAAAAAAAACAAGCAGAAATTAGTAACTAAACGACCGAGAAAATTAGTCAGTTAAAGACACTTGTAGGCAAAATATTGTTTACGGAACTGTTAAATGATTAAAATCAATAAATTGGTAAAAAAAGGAATAAAATAACTTAATCCATTAAATTAAAAATGCAGATAGTTGCCATAATATAATACTTTAAATATATAAAACCATCAACTTAACAGATCTGATATTTCTGGTAGTTTTAAATCAGAATTAAGCATTTTCAACATTCATTCTATATTTACAACAATCGACAATTTAAATCTCAATCTTTTGTAGAAGGTTTCTGCCAAAATTTGCCCCTGTCGTGTTATAAATACTGTCGAATTGAAAGGATGAAATCTTTTTTCAAAAATATCTGCAGTCAAAATTGTATTATTTTTTCAAATAAATATTTAATTTTGATTTGTTTCTTTCTATTACAATATAACAATATCCTTTTCCCGCGATGTAAATTTTATATATAAAATTCTAATAAGATAAAATATTCTTTGTTATTTTGTTGTAAACGCATAACGATCCCGTCATTTTTATTTCATTTCCGATTTTTGTTTTTCTTTATTTGGTAATTTTTTAAAAAGACATATTTTGTATGATAATCATTGTAATAAATGTTCGGAAATGTCTTTCTACTTAATACGTTTACAAGTACAGAGGCTCTAATGTTTAACTTCTTGAATAATTCTTTTCATAAAATTACATTTCAGTTACATCGATGCTTGCTTAAGCTTTTTCTATACTCTTTTTCCCTTAAACAAACACATTTTTTTTGTTATTTTACAATAAATAAATAAAATATGCAAGTAAATTTTAAAAAATGGTAGGGCAAAACAGCAAACCATTTGGACTAAAAAATCCTTACGTAAGCAAAGTAAACTTGAAGACTCGCTATAGCTTAAAAGATTACTTTATACCTTCCGGCAAAACATGATCGATCCAAATTAGTTGGTAAAAATTGGAGTGATACTTAATTCCCCCTCCCCCTTTTCTCGGAATACAAAACGGTGAATGACAAGGAGGAAATAATTCCTACAAATCCCCTTGAATTCGAAGGGGGAGAAATGCCTGAAGCTAAATTTTTTGTAACTTCTAATTAAATTTTTTTGGCCTCTTCGGATAGATTTAAACTTTGGAATAAAAACGAAAACAAAGAATGTCGAATCTAAATAGCAGACTTTTTTTTTTCAAATCAGTTTTTATGATTTAATATTATTTTGCATTACATTTTTATGGGAATGACGACAACGCTTAGAGCTTTTTTAAAAGTATTACCTGTGTAAGTACCTATCTATTATTTAAAAGGTATCATCATATTTCAACTGTTTTCTTCGCCTATTCTTTTAAAATTTTTTGCAAGAAAATTGAAAATTCTGGCCATATTCAAATATTGATGATGACGAAGATGATGTCGTGTGCGCCTTTTACCACGGAAAGAGAGGTGCAGTAGATTCTGAGGGTATGGATCCCTGAGCACTCGAAGGCAAAGTTTAAATATTATTGCGCATAAATGAATTAATTAAATAATACTTAATTATTCATAATGATATTGTCATCGTTTTTTCTGTTTCAATCAGTTGAGAAAAACTTGTCAAAAGATATCAATTTTTGTGTATTCAAATATACCACGGATCAATCGCCAAATAACTTGCCAAAGATGACGCCATAGATCCATTAAAATGCTAAATTCAAGCCAAAAGCTAATATTTCGTGATTATTATACGCCAATTCAATATAAAGTGTTCGCAGGGATCAAACCTTTATTTGGCAATATACGAGAAAGATTTGGGAATATTAATCCCAATAGTTTTATCAGCAATTTTAGGTAGCTACAGTTTTTAGCATTACATATTTATATAAGTATCGCTCATTGTTGTCAAAAAATCTCGGAATTCTAAACATACATTTTTAATACTCCATTCAGAAACGATTGCGAGTGAACAAGGTTCCTTGAATGACCTTAGCTTCTTATGATGTTACTTTCACTAATGATCATAACTTCACTCTCAAGTTCATAGAAAAAAACAAAGCTCCATTACTGAAGTTTTACATTTCCCTTATTTGGCGTCTGATCCAATAAAATGGATTTTATTGGAATATGGAATTGCCTAATTCAACTCTTACACTGATGAGCGAAATTTTTTTTCGGTAACAAAATACTATCTCCCGTGAAAACCGTAAAATACGAAGAGAAAATCTTCATAGAAATGCACGTAAAACCATATTCTCTACGAATAATTTCAGATCTCGATGGTGGAAGGAGAAATGCCACAAACTCTAAGGAAATTCTAAACATTTGCATTTGATACTCCAGAGTGAAAAATGGCGCCGAGTGAACAAGGTTACCACATGCTTAATTAGCTGTTAGTGATGTTCCTTCGACTAATTGTCTTTAGGATAAACGTGTCTTTTGAGCTCATTTGCAATGCTAATGAAGCCCACTCTGTTTCTGGCAGCGACCATTTCTAAGCTGTTGATCACTTTATTTTGACTTGTTAATAAATAATTAATTAAATAATATCCTAAAAATTCGATTGAACCTCATTTTTGAGAAGTTGCTGATATCTATTTATTATATAAATTTTTTATGTAAACAATGTGCTGTATGATTAGTAGATACCGAGTAACTGGTTCGATGATTCTTGAGGTGTTTGCCAGTATTGTTTAAAATATTTCGGGAAAATTTTTATTACGTCCTAATGTACATTTGATGGTTATATATATATATATATATATATATATATATATATATATATATATATATATAAAGAGAGAGAGATGTATATGTGTGTGTGTGTATTGCAAGGTGATGTAATGCATTTTAAGCATTTTAAGCCAGATAAAATCTACTATACACAGGCAATAGCTTTTATATGGTGGTCACGTCACTCGGCTATAAATCCGAAGATTGGATCCGTATCCGTAATGGTAACCGTCAACCTAAAATAAGTAACCTTTGTGCGCAGCTTCATACTGCGGTTTTGTCGTTCTCTACCGACAGCAAAAGTCAACAGGCACATTGAATACAATAGCCAACATCACCTCGTCATATGCTTGGCGCAAATGTATAGATCGTCTCCAAACCGACTAACTAGTGCGTTGAGTTTGGGTTGAAAGCTTTATAAGCCAGATAACATCGACGATACACAGGCAGTTACTTTTATATTGTAGTCATGCTACTCAACTACAAATTCCAAGATTGGGACTTCGGTCGAAGGGCAATCCTTATTTCCCAAAGTTGGGATTGTCTTCTGGAAATGTTTCTTTTATTTCAGTTATTTAAAAAATCAAACATAATTTTGACATTTTTCACAGATATCTTTCCACAATATTGTAGCATAAAATATATTTTTACATCATATTAAAAATTTTAATAAAAAAAATAAAAATAAAATAATTTTAAATAAATAAAAGCTTAAAATAAATAAAGATAAAATTAAACATATAAAGATATTTAATAAAAAAGGAGTAATTTTCTGCCATATTTTATACTCAAAATAAAACTCAACCTGCAAGAAAAGATTACAATTCCATGGGTAAAACTTTTTTTAAACCTTTCTGCTATTATATTTACAACAACATTAAGTTAAAGATAAATTAACTCTCACTACAACTTATTTTAGAAGTGTGCAATTTACCATGTGTCTGTATAAAGCAAGATAAATATGAACCATGGCAGTTTCTCAAAAAATAAATCAAGAGAAGGGTTTCTGTTTCCATTTAAAATCATACATTATTAATTCTTTAATTTTATACTAATTAAGGTAAACATGTTTTAATATATGCAGGATAGCTACATTAATCGTGATCACTGTTTCACATTTTTTAAAATTTCTTTGTTCAATTGTCTGCTTCTTAAATGAAGATTGTATATATTTTGTAAAAAAAATTATATTCTTAAAAATAGATAATTTTCCTATTCTTGCTTTTTCTGAGTTTTTTTTAAATAAAAATATCCATTCATAAATTTTATTTTTGTGCACCTATAGGACCCTTCTCCGCTGGTTATAAATACAAAAAAAAATTGTTCAAAATTATATTTCTTTTTGATTTTTTTTTAATTTCATGTAGTTATTCTAGTAAAATTAAATTACAAAAAGAAGACAGAAAATTCAGTTAATTTAAAATTTAAAAATACAACGCCAAATAGACCACATCTAGTTAATAACCAAATTCAAAAACCTTAATGATGATTGTCTGTAGAAAGAAAAGACAATGAAAAGACTTTTGAAGACATAAAGGTACATAGACAAGCATTTACAATAAAGATGTGTGTATGGATGTCTTTTATTTCTAGATTTAACTGGGAAGTGTCTGTTTTATTTTCTCGCATCCGAAATATATAACGAAATAAGTAGTATAAAAAAAATTAAGTCAACTCCTTAAAGGTCAACGAAGATTTTTTTTTAATTTAGTCACTTTTTATAAAGAATTACAATTATTGTTATTGTTCTCGTGTTCCAATTTCCAACGGAAAGAGGGATGCCGTAACTTCTGATAGTGTGGATCTCTGAGTACCCGAGGGCAGAAGTCTGACTTCTGGCTTACACACGTCACAAACCCCTTTCCATAGGGTGGACTCCATTCATGCATTTCATTCATTCACCCACAGATCGTAATTTAGATCTGGAACACAGAGAAAGATAACCTCTGACCAAGTGCCCCTAGTAGTGCTACTCTGGACATGGAGATCTTAGTGACCACTACAGATTTAACATTCACCACACACACAGTCTTCGGCTGGCAGGTTCGAATTCACAGTACAACGGAAGCGAATCCAACTCTCTACCAACCAAGCTATCAATAATCACAATGACTTTAAATAATTGATCAAAAAATTATACCAACATTGAATTTTCAACGGCAATTGAGGATTCACCGCCAAGTGAGGCAGCGCAAAATGTGTAAATTTTCTACGACAGTTGGGGTAACGCACAACAGATAAGAATTTTTTAATTTTCTTTATTCCGTATTATTTTAATTCGAATGTAATTAAAGATGATATCGGAAAATTTGAATGAATTAACAATGTTTAGTTTTAAATGCATCAAACATTAAGAGAATAAACAGAATCGTTTGAAATATTCGGCCACAAATACGTTAAGCCTAATCTCATTAGTGTGGGGAATAAACAAACTGAATTCTATACTTGTTTGGAGGAGGGGAAATGAATATTTTTTGGCTAGAAAGTTAATTATTAATTAATTAATAAAAAAACTAATAAGTTAATATTTGTAAAAACTGTATTAACAACAAATGTCATCCTCTACAAGATTTAAAAAATTTACTTGAACTTGATGGATAAAAAATATTTTATTGACGATTGAAAATTTGAACAAGATTTATATATGTAAGGAGAGTGTGTGAGCTAATAGTAGGAATTGAAAAAATATGAAAATGAATAAAGCATTTCGATTTTTTAAACATTTTTTTACCTTTCAAACCTATCTGAATCAGAAAAATGAATATTTAGAATTAAGTACATCTATTAATCTGCCCATTAACATGGCAATTTAGGTCTGCACTACGAATTACCATTCAATTTTCTTAAGCTAGAAGGATGAAATTCGGTATACGGTTCTTACACCAAATTTAACATTTTTTAAAATCAAATATTCATTGAAAACCATTGACATAAAGCCCATCTTTTTTGAGAATTGGTTCAAGTAAATAAGGAATAACTATAAAACGTTTGATGAAAAATATTTATCATACAGTCTAGGATGTATATCCATTATAAATATTTAAGGTTTAATTCTTCAACGTTTTTTCAGTTATTCTTCATTTTTTAAGCATGCACAAATTTTAAAAAATCAACAACTTTGATAAATAAAATTGTATGTGATATATTCTTACTAACGTAAACTTAAATGTATATGCAATAACTTATTAACATGATATTCTAAATAAATAAAAATAATAATGTGAGTTTAGCATTAAAAACTCACTTATTCTGCGTCAAATTCTGGTTTTAATATATTGAAAAAGAGTGACCAAAAATACATGCTTTTTTTCCTATGGCAAAGCTTGGAAAAATCACATGTAAAAATTAAAATATGAGCACTCACAGAATTTATGGGCTCGGCAAGACTAAAAATTTATTACAAGCAGAAAAGTAACATTTCTTCGATAATTAACATCCAGGAAAGTTTCTGAGAGACCATCACCCTTGGTTCATAATAATATTAATTTCAATAATATTGATACGTAGAAGCGAACATTAGATGAAATTGGGAGGAAATATCTTTTAACCAAATTTCTTTTAGATATTAATTCAAATATAGACAATATACGATAAATAGCGATTTATTTGTTATCATGTCAGAGCATGATATTGTTTTGGGAATGAGGTTTTCTGGAGTCGACAAAAATCCGTATGCGAAATTTTTTTATTATCTGCACGAGCATCTCAAAAAATCAGCTTTTAATAATGCGTTAACGTTGCATTAACAAAAGCTCTGATTTTTTTAAAAAATAAGTTAAAGACTACAGCAAAGAAAACCTAGAAAAATGTCATTTTGAGCACGTGATTATATGAAATGAAATATATAGACGATGCGATATTTTTTTAAACAATAAAGGCGAGACAAAGTTTTTTTGGATCGTTGGCAATGCTAAAGTGACTCATTCGATGAAACGATTAATGTGAATGAATATATAATTTGACTTGCACGAGCACGTGGTGCTTGACCATGATTCAAGAAATGATGCTCTGACCTGAGGCATTGAGATATGCGTAGCAGATTTCATTTTAATCTTTCTAAATATTTTTTTTAATAATAAGTTCAAATTTTTTTTGACAAAGATAATTAAATAGATAAGCACTCAAAACAGCGTTTTGAGTTCAAAAAAGAGAAAGACATATTATTTTCTCCTTTACTTAAATGAGTGGTTGTTCCAAAAAAAAAAAAAAGGTCTGATAATTTCCCGAAAAATTACGAAATTAAATGAATATAGCGGAAAAAAGATCAGGGGTATTTTTTCTTACTTTTTAAAATCCTAATGAAAGAAAAGTTATCATATACAAAATCTCTTTCGCGTATTTTGTTTAAAAACAAAGAAATAGTGGAATTAAGTTTGAAAATATAAAAATATCTTCGAATGTATTTTGGGATTATCTCCCCATATGCAATAGGATAAAAAATTCTTTTATTTTCTTTATGCTAAGTTAAATTTTGTACAGTTAAATACAATCATGTTATATTTCTTTTACGATAAGGATATGGAAATGGATACAACGATATTTTTCTTTCTTTATTATGGAAGTAGGTTAATCTGTTAAAGCTTTCTGTTTATCTTCTTTGGATTTCAGCCCGCTCATTTTTTGTAAATGAAATAGAAATGGAGATATCATTATAATAGTAAAAGAATGACATAGATATTCCATTCACTTTCGATGTTTAAGACAATTTTGCATCCAAGGCCAAAAAAATCTAAATCATATTATCTTGTCAGAGCATGATGTTTTTTTTTGGGGAAATGACTTTTCGGGAGTCAACAAAAATCCATTGGATAAAATTTAAAAATAAAACCGTAGGCGAAAAATTGAAATTTTGTTATGTGCACGAGCATCTGAAAAAATCAACTTTTAATAACGTGTTACCAAAAGCTTCGAATAAAAAAATAAGTTAATGACTACAGCAAATAAAACCTAGAAAAATGTCATTTTGAGTACGTGATTATATGAAATGAAATAAATAGGAAGCGTTATATTTTTTAAACAATAAATGCGAGACAAAGTTTTTTTGGATCGTTTGCAATACCAAAGTGACTCATTCGATGGAACCATTAAAATGAATAAAAATATAATTTAACTCGCACGAGCACGTGGTGCTTGGCCGTTCAAGAAATGATGTTCTGGCATTATAAATTGAAATAAGCATAACATATTTCAATCTTTTTTTTAAATATGTACCTACTCGAAAATGTGAACAAAAAAATTCAGAAATACAAAAAAAAAGATTATTAAAAACGAAATTTATAATTTAAAGGAAATCATTTTAATTTATAATTTAGGCAAAGGAATGTTACCATTTATTATTTACATTTAAACACCCTACAACAAACCACTAAAAGGGTAAAGGGGCACTACCTTAGTGCATGTTTTATATTAATTCATTTTTAATTTAAATTAAAAGAAATTCTTTATTTCTCTCTCACTCTCTGTATATATATGTGTGTGTGCATTAATAATAAAAGAGAATAAGTTCGTGAATGTATTTCTTTTTCAGCACCATTTAACCAGTTGTTACGAGGCATATGATACAAAAAGAGGCACTTAGGGAAGATTTTTTTAAAAGATTGTTAGAATTCCAGTTAAAGGTAGGCTATATTTTAGAGTTTTTTAGTGACAACTTTAGGAAATAATGTAAAAATATATATATGAATAATCTATCTATCTATCTATCTATCTATCTATCTATCTATCTATCTATC